>PVKM010000536.1:0-103413 GCA_004027735.1 Carollia perspicillata
GAAATTAAAAACTCAACCCCAAACTTCAAAAACTCAAGCCAGAATTTTTCCCAAACTAAAACCAGTAGTGAAATCAAATTTTGATGCAAAAAGGGACTTTGGAAAGGAAACTTCCATAAAATTATTCAAGGTGGCTGATGAGATATTCCACTCAAATTCTACAACGAACCAGCCCGCGCCTCTCCCTGTAATTTACCACGAAGGCAATGTTGTTTTAATGTCCCTAGATTAAATGCCTACTACACGTGAAGTAGTTTACCTGCATGTTATTGTTAAACCTCACTCCATTCTTGAAAGGTATATTCTATTAGTTCTATTTGTTATGTGGATAATAGAGGACAGGATTGACCGCATTTTTTTCTCAGAATCAAAACATGAGAGGAAAAGGAAGATTCAAGTGAAGATTAATATTGTATATGAAGTTTTTAAAAACTTATTATTATACTCAAAGGTATAGAATTACACAATTCACAACTCAATGTTTCGGGAAAGGTGAAAACCACCGTGAATTCCACTTAAGATTTTCCCAGTTCTGTATTTTGACTGAATTTTGAGATCATGCACATTCAATAAAATACATATTCTTTTTTATAGTTTTCTGAATGCAGCCACAAACAAAGTAAGAACAGAATATAACTCCATGTATACAGTGGGAAATTTTACACCTGATAGCTGAAATAATTGTAACTTGTTAGCTCTATCCAACTCTCCCGGTTGCAGAATATGCCTGGGTTTGCACACGGAGCAGGTCCCTGACATCTTCTACAATCCAGGCATCTGGGGAATCATGTTCTCTTCCTGACAAGTTTTGAGATTGTTTAACAAAGGGAAACCTCAATTTTAGATGCAGCTCCTTTCATATGATTCTTTTCTCCTTCCTTCCCCATCCTTGGCAACGTGCTCAACAGCAAATCAAGTACTTCATTTAAAATCATTTTAAAACAACGCATCGTTAGTGGTTAGGTAGATGTAAGCCACGAATGTCTATAATAATTAGTCAGTTTTGCACAAGTGACACAGATAAAACCACAGGATCTGGTACACGAGTTTTCTTTGCTGCATTCAATTTTCTACCCAGAGGTAGAGAGATTGTAGGCTTGTGTTGTTGTAGGAAGTGCTGCTAACTGTGTTTACAAAAATGGTTGAGAAAATCCATGTCTGTCTGACAGCTTTTTACCACATCAATTATAAATGCATTTTCCCTTGGGTGGTATTACCTCTCGCCCAAGGAATTTTCCACTGTCCTGGAGCATTTGCTGAGGAGAATTGATTAAGAAGGCGGCTTCCCAGTAGATGGAGAGAAACTGCAAATGCTTCTGTTTGTTGATGCTGCTGCCCTCCTAGCATAAGTACTGCGAGATTGTGAGCAATTATAGCCGAAAATTCAAGCGGAAGCAGCTATGACAGGATTGGCAATTCACCCCTGTGAGGCAGAACAGACCCAGATTCCTGTGACTGGAATATTTCTACCTGGGCAACGTGATCTTTGCTGGTGAAGAAATTACAACTGTGGGCCATCAGTGGGGGTAGGAGGGAGACACATGTTTGGTTTGGGGTGGCCTGGGAGCATCTGGACTGGCCATACTGAAGAGTTTTTCTCTGGTCATGTTTGTATAGACTCGCTTTTCTTTTCTTGAACTGTAATTTTGGGGTATTAAGTATAAATTAGTTATTAGAAAAATGACTTTATATTAAAATATTTTAAACAATTCTGGCTACATTTTCTAAGACCTTTTATTTATAAATATGACATAAACTTTTAAAATCAATAAATTTATTGTATATATTTATTTTCTATGATACAAGATTTGACTTTTTTTATTTTAAAGTTAGGCGATCCTTCTTTTCAGTGTTATGTTTTTTTAATGTTTTAAAAGATTTTATTTATTTTTATTTTTAGACAGAGGAGAAGGGTGGGAGAGAGGGAGAGAAACATCGATGTATGATTGCCTCTCACACGCCCCCTACTGGGGACCTGGCCCTCAACCCAGGCTTGTGCCCTGACTGGGAATGGAACCCATGACCCTTTGGTTCACAGGCCTGAATTCAATCCATTGACCCACACCAGCAAGGGTAGTGTTATTTTATAATGAAGTTGAGTGACAAAATTTTAAGAACTCTTTTCCTAACATCTGGTTCAGGATCAATATATAGGAAGTATTGAAATAATGAACTGATGAAAAGAAAAATAGAGCTTAAGTGGACACATTTATTTGGGAAAGTAAATAACCACGGGAAGCAAAAGTCTTAAAATGTTCAACCTTTTGACTTTTTGAGATTTGACTACAAATTTCTCATTAGGAAATATACTAAAACTGTGCCGCTCAACACAGTGGCCATAAGCCACACTGAGCACTAGAAAACTGGCTAGTCTTGTCAAGACGTAATAGATGTGTAAAATACACAGTGGAATTCTAAGACAATATAGAAACGATTGTGGGATAGCTCTTTAATAATTCTATTTTACATAAAAATAAAATGCTTTTTAATACATCAAATGAAATGAAACATATTATTATAATTAATTCCATCTGTTTCTTTCTACCTTTTTAATGCTGTTATTAGGAAATTTAAAGTTATGTATGTGGCTCACATTGCTGATTTATATTTTATTTCTATCAGACAGATGTTCTAAAAAAGGAAGAACTACATGCATATATGGATGTCTATTATCACATGGCTTATGATACAGGAACTTTCATATACAACTGAAATATTTCTCAAGGACAGAATGGCTGTGAACACTATAATATATATGTGATTCAGTGGTAAGCAGGTGACAGAAATGGTAATGAAGGAAACTGGAGCACTAGATAGAATATATTATTAGAAATAAGTGAAAAAGCAGAAAAATATATTTTATATATAGTAGGTGCAGAACTTTGTAAAGTATATATTTGAATAGTAAAGAAGAAGGTAAAAGAAAAATAATAATTTTGTTAAAGGGAGATTTTGAAAGAACTGGTTTTCTTCTTCAAAACCTTACCGTTGGTATTATACTATTTTTTCACAATTAAGAGAGCCAGAATAAAGAGATCAAACTGACATAGAAGGATGTTGTGGCCCCCTCTGAGTCTTCCAGTTGATGTCTCGTTAAGAGTGTTCAAGTCTCTGGCAAACCTGGGCAGCCAATTGTCGCTGCCCTTTGCTGCCAAGGAGCAGTCGGTGCTTCTGGTGTGGGAACGTAGTTAACATACAGTTCACCCTGGAGCCTTATTATGGGATTGCTAAAGCCTGTACGACTACACTAGGATAGTTTGAATTTTACACAAAATCACACACATATACATTTATACTCACAAAGAAACCAATTCAGTTCAACCACTAAAGAAAAAACACAAGGTCTCATGCCATGTTTCCTGCCCAAACTTTATATTTTTATTATTACCTCCACCTTTAGGCCCCCACCATCCTATTGCATCATGTTTTTATTATTTGACAGTCACCTTCTAACTGAGCTCTCTGCCTCCATTCTCCCCACTCCTCCAGTTTTAGGCATTACACACGGTAGTTTCTCTTCACAATGTCTTGGCCCTATTGATTAGGGGAAAAATGAAACCCTAAATAATCAAACATTTTCATGCCGACAGATTAAAAGTCAGTTGTCATTACACACTGGGTTGGCCAAAAAGTCCCTTTGGTTTTTCTCTGTACGATGACTCTAGTAGTACTTAGTTGTCTTTAACTTAATTTGAAATGGTTTTGTTAGATTGTATTGTTACAACTGTCACATCAGCATACATTAAAAAGAAAACTTATCAAAGACTTTTTAGTTTGATGTAGTCCCATTTACTTATTTTTTTCTTTTGTTTCTCTTACCTGGGGAAATATATCCAATAAAATATTACTACAAGCAATGTCTGAGATATTGCTGTCTATGTTTTGTTCTATGATTTTTATGGTTTCCAGTCTACCATTAAAGTCTTTGATTCGTTTTGAATTTTTTCTGTGTGTAGTGTAAGAAGGTGGTGTAGTTTCATTTGTCTGCATGTATTTGTCCAGTTTCACCAACATCACTTATTGAATAAACTATCTTTTTTTTCCACAATATGGCTTTTTTAAAAGATTTTATTTATTTATTTATTTATTTATTTATTTATTTATTTATTTATTTATTTATCTTTAGAGGGGAAGGGAAAGAGGGAGGGAGAGAAATATCAATGTATGGTTGCCTCCTGTGCGTCCCCTGCTGGGACCTGGCCTGCAGCCCAGGCATGTGCCCTGACTGGGAATCAAACTGTGATCCTTTGGTTCACAGGCCTGTGCTCAATCCACTGAACTACACCAGCCAGGGTTGAATAAACTATCTTTAGCCCATTGCATGTGCTTGCTTCCTCTGTTGAGTATTAATTCACTATAAACGTGTGGGCTCTCTATTCTGTTCCATTGATCTAGGTGTCTGTTTTCATGCCAGTACCATGCTGTTTTGATTACTGTAGCCTTATAGTATAATTTGACATAGGTAGATTCCTCAAACTTTGTTCTTTCTCAGAATTGCTGTTGTTATGTGGGGCCTTTTGTGGTTCCATATAAAATTTTAAAATATTTGTTCTAGTTATGTAAATTCATCATCAGAATCTTGATAGGAATTGTGTTGAATCTATAAATTGTTTTGGTGGTATGGTCATTTTAATGGGAATCTAATGAGCAAACAAAACTAACAAGGAAAATGGGGACAGACTCACAGATGGAGAGCAGGATGACAGCTGGGTTGGGGAGGTGAGGGGGTGGAGGCATGGAGCTAAAAGGACAAAGGACTCTTGGACATGGACAACAGTGTGGTGATTGCTGGGGGTGGGGGCTATAAGGGGACTAAATGGTAATGAAAAATACCATGAAGATTAAATTTAAAAATTAAAAAAAAACTTATTAAAATTGATAAATTTTTGTGCTGCCATTTTAATATTAATAATGGAAGGAAATAGGCAACATTCCTAGCACATCATGCTTTATTATCTCAATAAAGATGAAAACACAACTAAAACACACACGAAAAAAGATTTGTTCAGTGTATGGAGAAGGTGCTGGGACTGATCAAACGTGTCAAAAGTGGTCTGTGAATTTTTTGTACTATTGACAGTTTGGCCAAATAATTCTCTGCAGTGGGGATGTTTTATGCACTAGAAAATGTTACTAAGACCCCTGGCCTCTACCCACTAGAAGCCAATAGTAGAAGACAGCCGAGATATGATAAAAATGAAAAAGGTGTCTTTCATTTTACAGCAAAAACTAAATGGACTTTTTGGCCAATCCAATAGGTCTTTATTCAGTATCAGCCCTCATGTTCTCTCTTCACCATGACTAAGCACAGATTTGAATCCCCAGTTTACCGGTCTAATTACACTAGTCTAAATAATGTCTGGTTTCTGTCAATCAACACAGTATTCATCCCTGAAGACCTAGCCCCATTATCACCTTTTGATAAAGTATGTTGGGTACAACATGCCATTTATATTGGGATGGCCAAATTTTTCATGTGTTTTTTTTTCCATAAAATAAAACACATTTTCCATTTTCACCAATAATTTTATTGATTTGGGTACTTTGAGTATGGTGGCTATCTTCAGCATGGTATAATGTTGATTGATCTCAACTAATGTCTCGATTTGGTTGCTATCAACTTCAGTTGATCTACCTGACTGTGGAGCATCATCCAGCAAGAAATCTCCAACACAAAACTTCACAAACCACTTTTGACATGTTTGATCAGTCACAGCACCTCCTCCGTACATTACACAAATATTTTTGTGTGTGTGTTCCAGTTGTGTTTTTACCTTTCATGAAATAATAAAGTATAATATGCCAAAATTACTGCATATCTTCTTCCATCTTCAATATTAAAATGGCTGCACAAAAATTCACCTATTTTGATGCGTTTCTTTTTTTAAATGCACGCTGATATGATAGTCGCCACAATGCAATCTAACAAAATTGGAATGAACTTAAAGACAACTAAGCACTACTAGAGCCATCTTCCGAGAAAAAGCAAATGAATTTTTTGGCCAACCCGATACAAAAATGAGGCACCTAACTTTAATATTCTGTGCTTTATCTGTTATCACTGAAATCTATTCAAGTTCTCTTGACAGACCCAGGAGCTCGAAACTTCATGTTACTTCTCCTTTATCCTTTTATCAAAACCCAATTTGTTGTTGGTTCTACACTCTAACTGGTGCTTCATCTCTTCCTTTTCTCCAGTGTAGGCCCAACTTGACCTTGTTTCACCAGCCAGACCACTCTCCACAAAACCACTACGGCATTATTTCAAGAGCACAAATCTGGTTATTCACTCCCCTTTTGAAAGGCTATTACTTACTCTACATCACCATCAGGGTCACACCACAGGGTTTTACAAAGCTCTCCCTCTATTGTTCGTCTTATCCCTCTAGCAACGTCTCTCAGCTTTTATTATTTAATGCTCCGGAAACACCAATCTGTTTGTTTGTTTCAACATACAGCACTCAGTTTTTAGGTTTTCTGTCTTGTCTCCTGATTTTCTCTCTTTCTCTTTGACCGGTGCCTCCTTCCCTACATGTAAGCCAATTGCATTATCTCTTCTTTTCCTTTGAAATTAAAATAAGTGTGGTTTTCTCTAGGAAATGATTAGAAAATCAGGTCCCATTGATACTGACAGTTGGTTTCACTGTGTTTCCTCTGTTCTCTCCACTCCCACACATTTTAGACAGACAGCTTATCTATTCATTTTCGCAATGTTTCAAAAACATTTGTTTGTCCCTCTCAGCATATACTAGAAAATGCCTTGAGAGCAAAGAATATATTTTATCCACGTTTGGACAAAATCTGTTCTAATATGGTGGGCTCTCAATACCAGTTTTTGGAATGAACTACCAAAAAATTCCAGATTAGGTTATTGCACAAAAAATAGTCCTAATAGCAAGAATTTAACCCAGTTTTAATTGTGTTACTGCCAGGGATCAAACTAATATTTATATAATCTAAGGGTTCTTTTCTGTTCTCACCAAACTATTAGTACAAAGGTGAATGAATAATTCTACCTAGAGAGAAAGAGAGGGAAGGAGTGTGCAGGCAGATGTTACCTTGAACTTGTTGGGCTCTTTTCAAGTTTATAAAATCAGTCAGTTACAGCTTACAAAGGTGAATTCAGGTCCAGATAAATGTTAGTATTAGATATTTGAGTTTTGCAAGAAAACATTTTCCATTGGGTTGTTCCTTTTAAATACCACGAACAGAAGTGTCCACAGGGAAATCAAAGGAATGTGTTTACCTTCACTTCTCCTTACATGTGCTACCTATTCCAGGATTATGACATCGTGCTTCTTTTGTTTGGTGAGTATGGATTTCCTAAGGGGTCTTGAAGTATTCTTTTACATACCAGGGAAATAAACTGCCATGTTATACAATTAATTGGATAAAAATTTATGTTACGTTTACAAAACCCATGTGAAAGTATTTTTCTAATTCTGGCCATATTTGCATATATTGTACCTCTTATGCAACTTATTATAATAGAAAATAGAAATAAATGTTGCTGTAAAACAACTAAGTGATGCACTTAGACCCAGTCCTAAGTGATGAAGAGGTATTCCAAAAGAAAACAAAATAGCCTTGTCAAATAAAAATATGTATAAACAATAATTTAAAAACCTACATGAAATAGCAAGTTTTGACAGCTTGATCATTTCCTCTGTAATTTTCTACTGAGGAGGAGGACCATTCTTGAGTTTTACCGAATTAAAAAAATAAAGGGAAATAATTATTGTAAAATGTTGCTCGGTTATACCCATTCATTTTGATTTTTATTTATTTATTTTAATTTTTTCAAACTATAAGAGAAAGTTCATTTAGAAAGTCACAGAGGTCGTGGAAATGAGCCAGCTGGGCTGCATGGGTTTGGGAAAGAAGTTACGGAGGCAAAAGAAGGGCCCTTGGAGCTTAGGAGAGAGAAAGGCAAAGGTGACAGGTCGCTGGGGAGAAGAAGACGGGGGAGGACATGCCAACCATTCATTTTTTAAAGCATTCATACAACTTAACACCAAAAAATTCCAATTAAAAAATGAGCAGAAGGCCTAAATAAACATATCTCCACTGAGGATGTACAGATAGACGGCCAGAAGACGTATGAAAAAACACTCAGCATCACTAATGGCTGGAGAGATGCACATTGGAACCACAAGGAGACATCCCCCGCACTTGTCGGAATGGCTATTGCCATATCAGCAAGCATGGAGTGTTGGTGAAGACGTGGAGAAAAGCAGCCCTCGGGCAGTGCTGGCAGAGCAGAAAATGGGTGCAGCCACTATGGGAAATTGTCTGAAATTTCCTCAAAAAAATAAAAAAAGAAATAGAACTACCTTATGATATAGAAATGCCACTTCTGGGTACTTATCTTAAGAAATCCAAACCACCGATTCCAAAAAAATTACGCATGCCTGTGTTCACTGCAGCAGTATTTACCATCGATAAGGTATGGAAGCAACTGAAGTGCCCATCAGTTGATGAGTGCATAAAGAAGACGCCGTCCATACATACAGTGGAATATCATCACTCAGCCAGTAAAACAGTAAGAGACCTGCCATTTGCAACAACATGGATGAATCTAGAGGGTAATAGGCTAAGTGAAATAAGTCAGACAGAGAAAGATAAGTGCCATAGGAGTTCACTTATATGTGGAATGTGAATAAGAAAATAAACATACAAACAAAACAGAAAGAGACTGATAGGTACAGAGAACAAACTGATAATTACCAGATGGGAGGGAGTTTTTGGGGGGATGGGTGAAAAGGTGAAGGAATTGAAAAGTACAGATTGGTAGTTACAAAATAATCATGGTGATGTAAAGTACAGCACAGGGAATATAGTCAGTAATATTGTAATAACTCGGTGCCAAGTGGGTACTGGAAATATTGGGGGGCCAATTCATAAATTATATAACTGTCTAATCATTATACTGTTTATCTGAAACTAATACAAAATAATATTGAATATCAACTGTAATTGCCGAGTAAAAAATAAGTGAAAAAGGAGTCCCTTATGAAGTCTGTGACCCTTTATTTGAAAAATGAGCTTCCTACAGCCATTCTTAATTTTGTGTTTCTCTCAATAGCTTTTTCATTAATTAGTTAACAACATCTAAAAATCTACTGTTATCACAGTAACATGCCTAAGTGAAAGAACTCTAAGAACATACAAAAATTCGAAGAATCTCCTAGGATGAATGAGACAAGATTTTAGTGCACATATTCAGTAAAGTCTGAGTCAGTTCTGGAGACTGGTTTTGAGGCCACACTATACCCAGTTGTCAATGAAGGACAGTGAATGAGTGAAGCTCAATTTCCCCTATAATTAAAGATGTAACCAGAAGAGAAGACACCGTTTATAATCACATATCCCCACTTCCCACTGACACGCTTAAAAATGGGAGGCGGTATGGCGAGGGGGGAAAACATAGCAAAATACTTTGAAGGTCTTCCCGTGCCCAGCTGGGCGGGTAGCTGGGCAAGTAGAAATCACAGGCTGTGCGCAAAGCTCCATGAGCTCTGTGAAGGATTGTCTCCACAGGCCCTGTTTCTCTGCAGATGGCCCGATGGGAAGCGAGGAGCAAAGGCCGCCTTCCTGGCCTGTAGCCGCTCTCTACTCTAATGCCATCAGATGGCTCTAACTCGGGCTTTACCTTGCAGCTGATGGCCGAATAATCCGAGTGTAATTAAAAGTCATGTTCAGAAAACAAAAAGAAATCCCCGTAGAGTGGTTTCCAGGAGGAAAGCTATCAGGCATCCACACAGGAGGCCAAACACGAAGCCAGAAATGAGCTGGGGAAGAAAAAGAAGCTGGCGGAAGATGGAAACGCAGAACGGGGAGGCCGGAGACTCGGGCTCCGAAAGCGCTGGCTGCTCAGAGCTGATTAGCTCACCTGAAGGTGATGGGAAAGAAAAATAAGAGAAATCCCTGCCTTGGACCTGAAACAAGAGAAAGGTCTTAAGCTCATTAGCATCAGCAAGCCAGGAGGCTTTGTTCACACACAAAATTAGCAGAGAGAATTACAGAATAATGACCGTCTATGGTAAACAGACCTAATGCCTGGCTGTAACTCTGGCACCCGGCGTCCATTTTTTTTTTCTCCTGTGGACAAAAGAGGAGCGTGTGAATTGAAATTTCTGATGTCAACAAAAAAGCTTGGCTGGACTTTCCCTACAGGGCACAAGGAACTATTGAAGCAATGAAAAATTATAAAGTGGTAAAATAATTTTGACAGGAAAGAGCTTTTGGAAAAAAAAAAAAGAAATTCCTCCTTCATCAAGGCAAGTCTCTGTGATTAGGTAAAGAAAAATGTTCTGTGTACTCCAGGAAAATTGTACTACTTGAACCCCCTTGTTGGACAGGTTTGTAACTAAATACATAAGGAAGACGCTACTGGTGAACACATTTTTTCCCCTGGATTATCTCAGTTTGGCAGAAGACATGATCGCTTAATGAAATATTTATGCTAAAGGAGAGGAGGTAAATTTCTCTCTGTATTAGCAGAGTCATTCTCTACAGTTCCTTTCCGACTGTTTGATTCCTGCCTGTTGCACAGTAAAAGGTATTATTTGGATACTGCAGAAGCCCACCGAGAGCTTGAACAGTTCTGTGAAGAGTGCAAGAAACAGGTATTTTGGATCTCACAACTGCTGTTTTTAAATATTTAGAGAGTGCCTGGTAATGATGTACATAAAGTCATTAACTTTTTGTTTAATGCTGTTTCATTTCAAAAAGCTGGAGTAATTGGTGCCACCTTTGGAGCATGTGTTTGGGGTGGGCTGGCTTCAAATATAGGCTTTGTGGCATGTGTGACATTCACATTGCAGGAGAGAGGGCTCTCGAAGGTCTCAAAAATGTCACTGAACTCCAGAGTGGCTGAAAGTGAGGCTCGAGGAGAAGCTCTGTGACTATCAACCGTGAGAGAGGAATCATACATAATGAAATACTTTGTACAGGAAAAAAACAAACAAACAAATAGTGCCAACTCTAAACCAGAAGTCACAAGCACGGGTATTTTAAATCATAGGCAGGAAAGTGTGACTTAGCTGCTTCTTCGTATGAGCAACTGTAGTGTAAGTGTCTGCCAGTTTGCTTGAGTTTTAAACAATACTTAAAAGTCAGAAGAGATCTTAGGAGGAGAATACATTTTAGAGCAACTGTAGAGGGTTTTTTTTTCTCCCAAAAAATACATTGAATGGCCCTGGTGCGGGTAGCTAGCTCCTGATTTTTGTCTGACAGATGAATAGAGATGTTCTCTCGGGAGGCAGTAATGTGTGACAGTTAGGAATGATGATTATGAAACAAAAGAAACCTAGAACACAATCTTAGTTCTGCCTGTACGTCACTCACTATCTCTGAACTCCACTTTCTTCATTTACAAAATGGAAATGATCATCATCGAACCTGTGTTGAGAATTAATATAAGGAATAAATGAGCTAGTGTGTGTCCCATGTTTAACACAGCAACCAGCATAAGATAATTGTTCAAAGATCACACGGTAAAGTAAATAAAATTTGAAAACCATTACTTATGGATGGTGTTTTATTTAGTAAACCATGTTAGAGACCCCCAGTGACTGGTACTGAGTAAAGGGTTTCTTTCACGAGGGGAACCTGGTGAATATGAAGTCTTCTCACTTCATGAGGAGTAGATGACAGCGGCTGCTCTTGTTTTAAGGACACCCAGACTCTCAGCAGGGCACAGCTGTCATAGCTGCACATCTCATACCCTTGTGGTGGTGTATTTTATACCCTCCCCATCTGTGTCCCTAGATTTCTCAGTGTGGTAGGTCACAGACGGTCCCATGGGACCTTCCTTTTTCTTCCCGTGGTTTTACTAGTCAGCTTTAGTGGGGTGCTTCCTATATCAATTTGATAAGACCCCATCCCACCAAATGTAAACTTCAAATAATTTATTTCTTCGAATCTATAGGCCAGTTTTGAAATTAGATTATGTGATAAAGGAACCTAAAGGAAATAGCATGAAAGTCTATTCATTCATGTGTCAAGGGCGGAGTCTGGACACTGCGTGGACTGGGATGCGGGGACTCATGAATGCTTACGGAGCTCTTTCACTCTCCATCAAGCCACGGAGGGCCTTTCCTGGCTTCCTCTAGCTGCTTGTTGAGTGTCATGTGATATTACTGTTCCCCTCACCAAATGGTTCCTTCTAAGTAAAGCTAAGATGCCCCAGAGGGCCACATATTTTCACAAAAGGCAATACTTTACATGTCAAATGGTGTTTACATGTCATTTGGTGTTTTGATGAAGGAAAGTTACTGTTCATCATTGTTTTCTAAAGCCATGAATACAGGATGTTCTCAAAAAGTTTGATTTAAAGAAGGCTTGGCTTATTACCATGCAAACTGTTATCTTTACCATTCCCAGACTTTCAATTATCACTATATAAAATGATTTTCAAAAAATTGGAGCAGAATGTGAATATCACTAATGTACAGAAATTATTTGGTTTACTGGGAGAATTCTGAAAACACTTGGGTCAACTTCAAGTACGTGCTCTATTTTTTTAGTGCATAAGAGCATATATATATATATATATATATATATATATATATATACTAAAGCAGATCGTCTTCATTCATTGACTTACTTGTATGTATTTGACCTTATTAATAAAGCAAAATTTTCAATAATAACCTGGAAATCATTCTTATGACCACAGCTTGTAAAGGGGGTGGGGAGAAGTAGAATAAAAAGCAGAACTATGACTTTCCATGAATAAGTTAAGTTCCCATGATGGAGGGACAAATTATGCTTCCACAAAATTTAAAATATTTGAAAAAGTACTTCCATCGGCTATAGCCCAGAGGAGACACCTTTTATGTTTACTTCTCAGTATTTAGAAGTCAGTTATACCTAAATTAAATTCCAGAAAAAAACTAACAAACTACAGAATTATTTTAGAGGTTAGTTCTGCTCAATAATTCCAAAATTGAGGTAGATTTATAGAAGTAACATACTCCAAACTTTTCTGATGCTCATTAAGATAACATCAGTGATTCAGACTCTGCCAAAGATTGCCTAATTGACCCAAGGACAAAAAAGAAAAATATTGGGACATAAATTCACCTAAAGGGTAATAAAGAATGCTCTTGTTCCTTGTAGAAAGCCTACTTTCATCTGCATTGCGAGCCATGGGGACTTACACTCTTTGCTTATTCCTTCCTTTGTAAATCAGAGCCTTCAGCATTTGTTGGAATCAAAACAAAAAGCCAGAGATGCTAGATGTCAAAGTTGGCATCTCATTGAAATTTACTTCTGAGCAATAAAGTGGCTTCTATTCTGTTTATTTTGCACAGTTTGGGCTTATCCACCCCTTTTCAGGAAAAAGGCATTTATTTTTGCATGAAAAATGAGGAGCATATATTTGTGGAAATTTTTATAGTTAATATACATGAACAAAATATATTTCCAATGCAGAAATAAGTTGTGTGGGGAAAAATGCATACATGTATTTATACACATTTTTTTCTCTTAAGGAATTTCTTAGACTTTTATCAAGTTTTTAGGAAAAAACATTATTGAATAGCTTATCTGCAGAGAAACTATTCTGGATTACTAAAAATAATGGAATAAATGAGTATGTAAGTACAGGAAGTTTAGATTTTCAAAGCTATTAGAGTTGTAATTAATCTTTTAAATGTTCTTGTTAAAAGGAGGGAAGAGGGAGTGAAGAGGTTCTCTTTGCTGAAGTTGCTTAGAAAATGTCAAGGGTTGGGACCATCTGCATCTAAAATCTCAATCAAATGAAACCAATCAACTTCCTCTAAAGAAAATGCATCCCCCTCCCACCCAGGCTACATTTGAAATTGAAAATAGGTCCTTCATTAATCAGAAACACAGAATTACCTAAAATTATTAAAGTGCAGAATGGAATGCAGTACATCTGGGGCGGAGCCTGAGATTCGGCGTTTTTAACAAGTCCTCAGATGAAACCACGGCCGCTGCTCTGTCGGACACTGGACAGGCAGGCCCGAGGCTGGTGAGCAATGCTGTGGTGAGCACAGAAAAGGCTGCATGCTGTGACATCTGACATGCTCCTTTGTCTTGCTTCGGCACTTGGTTGACTTTTCCTTATCACCTATACCCTAGGGCAAGCATCATTGCCTTAAATCTACATTATTTTCATTGGCTACTAATTCAACTGTTCTCCCTGCCTTCATTCTGTCTTCCTCCCCAAAATTATTATGACTAATAATAGTATTGTTGTTGTTATTATTATACTATTACTCATGCTGACTACCAGGTATCTTTTGAAACACTTCATAAGTATTGTCTCATTAATTCATTCTCCTGCCACCTTAGTTATCTGCCAAAATATTATTCTAATATGACTCTCATGTGACAAACCTTTTGGCAACTCCAAAAGTTATCTTAGGATGGATTCAGATTTCTTTCCCCTGGGCTCCCTCGTGCCGCCATCATTGCTCTAGAATCAGAACTTCCCAGGTGAGGCCAATCTCTACTTTGCACCATTTTGTATTAAATGTAAATTCTAACCTATCCTTAGTTAAGTGGTAGACAGTCTCCTTTTGATAATCTGTACTCTGTGTCTAAAATGTTATCATTGTTTCCCTAGGTGACATGTAGGGCTTTACAACTTTGATAATCCTCTGTGCACAAGAAAGACAACCAACCTTTAATATGTCTAGATTATTTGGTGTTTATGAGTAAATGTTAATAGTAAAGAAATTCTAAGAACTATCAAAGGGAAAGCAAGAGGGGATCTAGAGGGACCAAGGGTAAATTGGGAGATGCATTCTAATTTTTCTTGTCCCTGTTAATTGATGTATATGGTGATAATGTTAGGTTAAGAATATCCTAGAATTTTGCCCTGGCTGGTGTAGCTCAGTGGATTGAGCGCAGGCCTGTGAACCAGAGGATCGTGGTTCGATTCTCAGTCAGGGCACATGCCTGGGTTGCAGGCCAGTTTCCAGCAGGGGACACACGAGAGGCAACCATACATTGATATTTCTCTCCCTCTTTCCTTCCCTTCCCCTCTAAAATAAATAAATAAAATATTTTTAAAAAACTAAAAAAAAGAGAATATCCTAGAATTTTGAGGGGGTATAGTTTTCTTAAACTATACATTTCTAGGGGAAAAGTGTACATGCTCACAAACATTTCTGTCATCAGTATTCACAATAGCAAAAGATGGGGGAAAAAAACAAAAGTCCATCAACTGGTAAATAGATAAACAGAGTGTGAAGCATCCACACAGTGGAATTGTATTCAGCTCTAAAAAAGAATGTAGTTACGGATGCATAAAGCAGTACGGGTCAAACTTGAAACCTTCATGGATGAGTGAAAAAGGCCCGACACAAAATATCTCATATCACATACTATCACTTATATGGGATATTTGGACTAGGCAGCTCTAGAAAGACAGAAAGCAGAGTAGGGGTTTCCAGAAGCTGAGAGGAGGGGAGGTTAGGGAATGGAACGTTCTTTTGAGGTGATAAAATATTTTGACACTAGATGCAGGTGGTAGTGTTATGACATTTTAAATATAATAAATGCCACAGAATTATACATCTTAAAATGGTTAAAAGGATGGTTTTTATATTATCTGAATTTTGTAGGATTACAAAACCATGCATGTTTGAGAGGGGTGGGGTACCATACTGTCTATTACTCACCGGATTTCCTGGTCTCCCGAGGATACTAAAATCTCGCCCGACAGCCAGCAGATGGGCCTGCTTCTCCTTGAGTTCCCACCCAGATCTCAAATGACCAGAAGGACCACAAGGCACAGACTCTCAATTGCTTCATGCTAATCTTCCCAATCCAAACCAACTGCCGAGAACTCTGGGCGCTTCGTAATGACTTATCATGACTTGACCTTATTGAACTTGGTTCTTCAAATTTAAACTCTGTTCTATACAGATAAATCATATGAATGTATAGATATGACTTTCACCTCCATATTCTTCCTGATATTATTAGCTCCTGCTGAAATACTCTACTGACCCCACTAGACACATCCCATCCATTTTTTAAGGCCTAGCTAAATCTGTATCACCAACCTTTGTGGGAGATCTTGTTTCCTTCTGAAGTGGTAAGTTATATTCAACTCTCAAATCTCCATCAGTTGTGGCCTTGTCTTCTTAGCTAGTTCACGAGAACTGAGAATTGAGATGATGTGTGTCAATATGACTTAGATAAGACTCTAGGTCCCTGATCTCAAAATGATTTGGTTTTTGGCTCCAAGAAAGCTTGGCCCAGAAAAAATACACTATAAGCTAATAAATAACTTTACAGCTTAGTTCAGGAACTTCCCACAGATCAATTTGTAAGAGATGCCTAGGAAAAAGCTTACTTGTTTTAAAAGCTTGCTTAAGGAAAGTTTAACCAGTTTTCTTACCGTGACTCACTTCAAGACCTTCACTCTACTGTGTCTGCCATGTGAACCAATTAAATGACAAACTATACCCTTTTCCAATCATTTTTCCCACCTTCAAAGATCTGTCTTAACCAATGGAACTCAGACCCTAAAGTTTTATAAGTATACAAATTCTGTTTTCCCCAGTTCAAGCATTGCTGGAACTCTACCAAAATGGTTTTCTCCCTCAATGCAATATATTTTGAGGAGGTTTAGTTTTGCTTAACTAACAGCTTTCTAGTAATAATTTGGAGTTCAACATCTTACAGTATGAACAGGGTTTCTTTACACTCAGTGTAGCCACCCTGGTGGATACAAAGGGATGAACCTCACAGAGAAAGAAGAGTGAAAGGCAGGGCTTGTGTGTAAAGTTTTGGGAGAAAAAGAAAGAAAGGAAGAAAGGAGGGAGGGAGAGAAGGAAGAAATAAAAGTAAAAAAGAGAGAAGAAGGAAGGAAGGAAGGAAGGAAGGAAGGAAGGAAGGAAGGAAGGAAGGAAGGAAGGAAGGAAGGAAATAGGAGTCCTGGGCGTCACTTCATATGGAAATCCTGTGAGGTGAGCTATCATCATGCAAACAGCATGTGCTATTAAGAGCTGATATTTGGGATGAAACCAGTTGAATCAGAGCTTCTCTTTGAATTATACACATAATTATTAGCCAACCTCTGTGACATACATACATTTTCAAATAAAAAATATTTTCCCCTTAATTTTAAGGTGATTCTTCTTAAACTGAAGCACAGCTGTCATAGCCAGGATCAACAGAAGACCTCACAAAGCTGCGATGAGGCAACTCTGATTCTGTTCTCTCTGTGGGAGAAGGGGGTCACAGCGATTGAACAACTACTGATACTCACCTAGACTCCTTTGTCCTGAGTTTATCTCTCCATTAACATGCTTAGCACTGATCATTCCCAATTACATTCTTGTGCATCACAGGTGATAACCACATGGATTATTCATTACATACAACTTGAAAATCAAGGAAAGAATGAAGGCTTCGAAATAAGGGAGATACCACTGACTCAGGAACTGGTGCCTCTGGGGGACAAAAAACCCTAGACAGCCTGAATGGAAAAAGTCCTTACTCATGTTATCAGGTAAACCTTAGAATTATTACTGGAGAGCAAATTATAAAGCATACCACAATGCAGTATTAGGGGAGGAAGTTCTTTTTAAATATAGATTAAATCCTAACCCCCAAAGCAGTAGCAAAACAGTCTTCTGAATGAATACTTGCTATTGACATTACCCTAGCTTACTTCCCAGCCTTCAGATTTCCAAACATACAAGAATATTACAGAATTTCTGGAAGATTTTATACCCACTTCGTTTTTCTAATTACTAATTATGCAGCCGAGACATTCTCCCTGGAGGAGTTCCTTAAAATCTGTCTTCTTCCCTAGGGCTCAAGAGTAGTGGGGCTCTGTCATACCAGAACTTTGGAAAAATAGTAAAACTCTCTAGAACTTGGTCACAGGTTAAATAATAAATTGATAGCTAATAAAACAGAGATATGAAAATTTACTTTAAAATGTTTCTAAGCTAATTAAATCATATTATAAGAGTGACTGAATGCATTAACATATTTAGGAAAGACTGTGTGGGCCAGAAGGAGCATTGGTCCCGTGAAAGGCTAGCAGAAAAATAGTCAGAGGGACCAATGCTGTTCCCATCACTCTAGGGGGGTTCTGGAGAAAATGGTCAAGTCCCACGGGGAAAACCCTCCCCAGGACTGCAAAATTTGGTCTTCAGGCTTTTAGCCAAATACTCTGTTGTGAGATTCTGTGACACACTGTGTGACAGTTCCATGATTACAGTCTGGCTTCCCAGGTAGGCCCTCCTACCACAAGAAGCTGGTTATACCCACATGAATTCTGACTTCTCTGCTCTGTGATCATCTTATTTCTCAGTACATATTAATAACTTCCTTATTCAGATAAGTCTCTAACAGCTTCTTATCACGATATCTTTGCAAGATAGAACCATTCCCATAGGACGATAAAACCAGAGTGCTGAGACCACGGAAGTGAGAGCCATTTTGTCCACCTCACGAGGACATTCGATTTAAAGTTATTGTACACAACCACCATGCGTCTCGATAACATTACCCTCCTCACCAGACTCCTCTCTCCTCACTTATGTTGTAGAGGAAATGGAAGCCACTAGATGAGACTCCCTCATCTTCTCAATTCAAAACCCACAAACTCAACTCACCTGTATCATCAATTATGTTATCTGCACTCTCTGCATTGGTCTTTCTTTCTCACTATACATGCAGATTAAATATAGATGCAGATGTAAACATGTGTGCATATCAATCATCTTCTTTAAGAGTACAGATATTTTCCCATTGTGCCTTGAACTCCATTCCCTCCTTTCAACTGGCTTCTAAATGTTGCCAATTTTTCATTCAATACACATACAGGAAATGCTTATTATATTCCAGATACTATTCAGCAGCACAAATCTCCTCTTATCCTCATCATAACCTTTCAAGGTTGGCATCCCTGTATGAATTTTGCAGAGAAGGAAATAGTCTCAACAAGGTTAAGGACAATACCAGATGGTAAGTGGCACAGCTGAGATTTGAAACCAGGTTATTGTGACTCCCCAAAAATTTTTCTTGCTCATTTATTTTCTGTGTTGTTTCTTTCCTCTATTAGAACATAGGCTGTATAAGAGCTGTGCTTTTGTCTCTCTGGCAAAGCATCCTGTCCTGAAATCTTTGAACAGTGACTGGTACAGTTTATACTCAATTAATAGCATGTGAATACGTTTAAGAATAAATAAACGAATTCTCCTTCTACTCCCCTTTGTTCACTACAGTCTGATGGTCTCACCTTCCTGTGTCAATGACTTGTGATCCTCCCTTTTTCCTTGGAATTCTAACTTGGCCCAAATATGGCTTACTGTTCCTACTCATAGGTTTCCTCCTGGTTTATTTCCAATTATTCCTTCTGGATCATTCTTTCTTGAAAGCCCCTGGCTATTGCTGGAGCATCCTGTGCAGAAGTCTGAGGGGGAGTATCAGCCTCTACATGACCTTGTTGTTTCAAACATCCTCGGGCCAACATTAATGTATATTTTGCTTCATGGGCACATGTGACCCCAGTTTCTAGAGTCATAGCTTGGTGTGGCTCAAATCAAAGTCCTGTAGCTTACAGAGTCTCAAGGCCCAGCTCACTTCCTCAGAAGATTTTCTTCTAAGCAAACAGGTTATATTTTAGATGCTAGAAATAGCAGGGGGGTATGCTTGCTCCTTAAGCTTCCCTCTCCTAGCACTGAAAGAGTCTGAGTAGTTTTCCACAGGACTATTTTCCATCTCCTTCTTACCCCTTCCCTGACCTTAGATATTATAACACAAATCAATAGATTGTTAGATATGCTTTTGAGGAAAATCTTTAAGCTGCCAGCAGTCTGCAATTGCATATTTTCTCTTATTATGCTCTTTCTTTGGGCCATGCTTACAGAATTTGGCAAAACAGCCTTAAATTTTCGATCTGCAGCAGTTTGATCCATGCAATTTGGTGTGCTGCCCTCACTGCCTTTCCTTTATCCTTTTTAAAATATCTAGTATTGTATCTAGTAGCAAATGTAAACGATAAGGAAAGTCATTGTTGTTTGTTTAAATGAAGATTCCCAGGGCCCACCCCTAGAGATTCTGATTGTAGGTCTGAAGTGGCATCTGTAAGTGCACATTTTTAAAAGGCCTCCAGGTGATTCTGATACATGTCTAGTCTTAGCAATACCATCCTACAGAGATGAGGAATCTTCATAGAGGATAAGCGAAAAGAATGGGTCCCTTGTTGCTATGTTAGCTAGCATGTAAATTATTATAGAGCTACGGTGTCCACCTCATTTTCACCGGGGCCACATCAGCCTGCAGTTGCCTTCAAAATGTTGAATATAATTTGAAGACTGTATAAATGTAACTACTCCTTAACAGTTAAGTGAGAGCTCAGTGCTGCCACTGGGTAGAGACAAGGTGCCGGGCTGGATAAAATGAGGTGGAGGGCCGGATTCGGCCTGCTGGCCCTGTGTTTGCCATGTGTGTTATAGAGGTAGAAACTTGGCTTTATTTATCTTCATTTTGACACTTTACTTGGGAAATGATAGCCAAAAACAGCTCACCAAAGCATACATGAATTCCAGAGGCCTAGGTTTTTGTATAAATGAAGATAAAAGCTAGAAGCTAAAGGGTTAAGTCAGTTTTCCCCTGACTATAAATGAGTTAGAAGAAGAGAAGGCAGATTCTGCCCCCGGAGATTTGAAAGGACTTACATGTTAGCACTAACATATTGAACCTAATTCTCAGCTTCGGAGGTAGTCAGGGCAATTGCCCAGGAGATCAATGCTCCTCTCCCCTGGGGACGGATGCGCTCCTGCCTTCCCCGTTCCACCCCGAACCTCATTCCTGGCCAACTGCTCAAGACAGAGAATTGTTGTTTTTGTTGTTTTTCCTTCTTCTTTTTCTGTGAAAAATTCGTTTAGGACATAACATCATAATTCTCCACTCCCACTCGTTTTTCTTCTTTTTGCAGAAATCAATAACCTATAGGACTGAATTTTATAAAGGCTGGAGCAGTTAAGAGAAAATAAAGGAATGAATCTTTTTGCTCATCATATTTCACACACCCACCTGCTTACTGCTTTGTGCCAGCCAGAAGAGAGAGCACGTTCACCAAACAGCGAGAGAGAGAGAGAGAGAGAGAGAGGCACACAGATAAAGACAGACAGGAAAAAGAGGAAGAGGAAAGGGGAAGAGAGTTATATAACAACTCAGCTGCCTCGGTCCCGTTGACAATGCTTGTTCTATGAGTGTTAACTATTAAATGTGTGTTTACTGACTGCTGAGTGATTTAATAAATAAATACGCAAATAGATATTTAGCAGCAAATAGAAGAATTCAAGTTGGGAGGATATTAGAAACACACCAGAATTCTCTAACTTGCATGGCTATGGCATCAGGAGAAATTCTACCTCTCTGATCCTAGGGCATCATAATCAAAACAGCACTGAAGGCTGTTTGATCTGAGAGCGATTGTGTAGGGTATGTGAGATGAGAGAATAGAATAGTGTCATGCTCTGGGTATGTGATGAAGGTCAGCCTTGGGGCAAGGACAGTGGTTGTGAAGAGAAGGAGGCAGTGAAAGGTGGTATATCAGCAAAAGAAATGAAAAGATTTAGGGAAAAAATAGCCTGTGGGATGAAAGACAAAAAATGATCTTGTGGGGAGGCACTTTCCTGCGATTCAAGATGCTACCTCTTATGGAATAAATTTTCCACGTGGTGAGTTTTTACCTCCTCTCAATTGTCACCGTAATTTATACATGTTTTTTGTAGGGTTTTTATTGTGGGTATCATTGCTATTTATTTGCATTTATAGGTGCTCATATTTGATTGTTGGCTTCTTTGAAGCAGATACATTCTCCCAAGGCAGCAGGAACTAGGGTTCTGGTTCCAGGCATGGGTTCGAGGAGTCTGAGATAGTTGTCAGTGACGGAGAAGATTTGCCTGGGGTGAAGTGTTTTAAGAGAGGAAAACCAAAAGACAAATTCTAAGAGCAAACCAGGATTTAGAACTAAGCATTATAATCCAATAAAAGTAGCACCTGCAGAGTCAGGGCACAAGGTACGAGGCCAGAGTGCAGAAATCTGAGGTACAGTGAATATATAATAGAAGATCTAGACCAGCAGTAATGATAATGATAATGATGATAATATACAGTATTTTTGACAAGATCATGTTAAATGCTTTAACTTGCTAATCCTTATATCAACACTGAGGAATACGGTCGAAATTACACAGTCTAACCAATCACTTTTATTTTACCATTATGTGCTTCTTCTCCCTCTCTTTAATTCCATTAAAATTACAGTAGCTACATTTAGAATATACATTACAAAAAACAAACAAACAATCCAATTGAAAAAGGGCAAAGGATCTGAATACACACTTCCCCAAAGAGGATATACAGATGGCCGATGTCATATGCAAAGATGCTCAGTGTCACTTATCATCAGAGAAATGCAAATTAAAACCACAATGAGATACCATCTCACACCTTTCTTTTAGCTCTGTAATAGAAAGATCCATACATCCATCTACTCCTAGGAGTTTTAACTAAGCGTGGATTCTGCAGTGGGGTCAGTGTTTGGCAACTCTCCCTAACTAAATGTACATCTGTTCAGAGCGAGGGTCTCGACAGCCTTCAGCGATTAGAGCCTTCTCTCCAAGGAGACTTTCAGAGCTTGGAGCAGCAGCATAGCAGTGAGACTAATCGAAGCTCGGCAACAGTGCGCATCAAGGCATGCTCACCAAACAACACAGAACACCGCAGTAGGCACAGTGAGTTAGTACGAGCTAACTTGCAGATGTTCTTTGTCTTTTAGGGGTTAATTATCTATGAGAATTCATCATTTAAAAAACAGATATCAAAAGAAAAATATACTCAATGTGCAATGAGCCCATGGGAAAAAAATCCAGCTATTGCTACAGACTAAGGAGTCTTTAAGGAAAGAGGGTGGGTTTTGAAAGTCAAGGCTGCTGACAGAGTCCGAACCCCTGTGTGAGCTTGAAAGCTGAGTCTACAGTTTTACAAGGGAAACGAATCTACCTTCCTTCCCGACCTCACACACGATTCCACAAAGAGGATGGACAGGTACATACGAACGTGATAATTCACAAGATTCAAAAGCAGTTTGGATGACAGTGAAGCAGAGAGTTATTTTTTTCGGATTTTTGCAGTTTATCCATCCACTTTATTTATTTATTTATATTTTTTTAAAATGTATTGTGTTTTTTTCCATTACCATTTAGTCTCCTTACACCTCCTCACTGCCATAATCGCCACACTGTTGCCCGTGTCCATGAGTCCTTTTTCTTTTTCACTCAACCCCTCTACCCCCAACCCTGACGCCCACCCCTTAGTTGTCATCCTGCTCTCCATGAGTCTGTCTCTATTTTGCTTGTTAGTTCAGTTTGTTCATTAGATTCTGCTTGTGAGTGAAATCACATGGTATTTGTCCTTCTTTGACTGGCTTACTTCACTTAGTATAATGTTCTCCAGGTCCAGCCACGCTGTCACAAAGGGGAAAATGTTCTTCTTTTTTAATATTCTGTTGTGTAAATGTCCCATAGCTGTTTGATCCACTCATCTACTGATGGACACTTGGGCTGCTTCCATAGAATCAGAGAATTTTTATATACCACAAAGTACACACAGGAATCAGCATCCGAACGTGAGAGGTTGATGTAAGTCACCCAGAGGATTATCTTAGAAATCCTTGGATCTTTACCTGGTTGTAAAGAACAATTAAACAGATCTCTGATTACAGCCCTAACTTTGGAATGTAGCATGTGTCTTCCCTGCCTCTGCCTACAATGGGCTCGTCAAAGACAGAACACTGGTAGGTGTGACCCATGGCGATAATTCTGTAACCCCAACTTCTGTAATTTGGGGGTGCATCTCAGTGCCACTGAGATGACTGCACCCATCAAAGCAAAGGAACTGTACTCAGCACAACAAAATACCCATTTTCCTGAACCAGTCCTGATGATAGGACTCCCTATTATTCTAAAAAATGTCCCCATGCAGAAAATTACATACACTAAGAATATCTCGCTTTTCACAGGACATGCAGAGGTGGCCACAGAGACCCACTTTCCTGTGAGCAGTGTCCCAAGCAAAGCCATGAGATTGGGCTGCGATCTCATTGTGGAGAACATGAAAACCGCCTAGAAACTACATCATAAGAAGAATCTCTCTCATGCCGTGCAAATAATGAGCTGTTATCAATGCGGTCTGGTGTCATTTCAGCTTGATGGATGACTCTGCATACATTTGTTTTGGTTTATTTGCTTCACCATGTTATCAGCTATCCCAGGTTTCAGTTAGAAGCTTCTGGAAGCCAGCCACCCATGTGGCATAATCAAGATGATGCCAGTGAGGAGATGAAGGTGCAAAATAAAGTATCATTTCATACTTTACAAAGAATCCGTGACAATTGCATCAACTAGATTCTCAAAGTTCTGTGAGTAACCCAAATTTTCAGGGCAAAGAAACTAAATTCCAGCTCATGACCGGGTGTTATTTGTGTTGATTTGCTGGTGCTAGGACTTGGGTCATCTGGATACAAATCCTATGCCCTGACCAGCAGACTATACCTGTTTCTGTGGATAATGTGATGATTAAAATAATCAATAGCATGGCAGAAATAGAATGGAATAAGAACTATAATGATCTCACAGCTTCTGCCCTTGTCAGCCCCTAACTCCCGCCCAGGCTCCTTCCCTGGCTAGCCAGTGTATGCTGCCTGAAAGGTTCTCCTTTCACCAGCCCCATACCTTTCACGTGGCATATTCAAGTCCTCACCTCCTCCAGGAAGCCCTCCTTAATACGCCAAGTCCATGAGGATTTATCTCGTTTCTAAGCTCGTATGCCATTAACTCATAGAAGTACTCATTGGAAACTCAGTTGTCGACTGTTTTTATCTTACTCCTTTTTATTTCCCTAATATCTTTCAACCTACTGTGGACCGAGACTTATACCTGTTCATCGCTTTAGCCCCAACTCCTCTCCCCTCTACCCCCCCCGCCCACACACACACCCCAGGCAAGGACTCAGAGACTTGGCAAGCAGAGTAGACATGAACACAAAAATGTATGATAAGGGGTGATTGAATCCTCTTGGAAACCCCGGCAGAACTGTCTCTCACTGTGAAACTCATTCCCTCGACTGAGATTAGTCTCTCGGATGGGCTGCAGAAAAGAATAAATCAGCTTCAAGGACCCTCCAGCAGAGGCTGGTCCCTTATACATCTAAGGTCCGAAGGCCTTCTGTCCAGAGCAGAAGGAGGGAGGCAGGCCCGAACAGCTCTCTGCACAGAGACCTCCTTCCCTGAGGCTAGAACGTGTTAATAACTGTGACAAGTTCTGAGTTCTGACGTGTTTAAGGCTGTAACCATCTTGTGGACTAAGCTTCATTCCTGCCACAGGCTATATTGTCCATTCTGTGGGGTTTTATTATCAATCATGACAGGCTCTGCCATTTCAAATCTGTTAATTTAACTCATATTTCAAAGTGTTGGAGGAATCTCAGAGGGAGAGGCGAAGCAGGCACACGACTATGAAAGTTTGTTGTACCATTACAAGACAATGTATGTGTTTTAGTGTATATGTATATGTGTGTGTGCATGTACACAAATACACACCTATGTGTATTTTAGAGGCTTTCATTCAGTATTTCCCCTTCCTGGAATACTGTCTCCCAGAAATTTATACGACTAAATTCTGCACCTCCTTTAAGTCTTTGCGCAAATGTTACCTTCACATAGAGACCCATTGTAACCAGTAGGCTTAAAAATGTTACTGCCTCTCCCTGCTGACTCCCTCTGAACTCTTTACCTTGTTACTTTTCTAAGATCTTTTAAAACATATTTATTTATTCCATGCATTAATTATTGTGTGTCCCCTCACTAGAATATAAACCCTCTGTGGATGAGAATTTCTTATAGCTTTTGTTCACTAATGCTTTGCAAGCATCTGTAAGACTGCCAGGCACTTAGTAGGTTCTCAATAAAACATTTTTATGGGATGGAATGAATGAATATTGTATCCCTACCAAACCTTGGAAGTCTAATGAATGGCTACCCAGAGACTGTCCAGCCAGAGGAGGTGCCAGGAGATCTCCAAGGGCACAGTACTACCTAGAGATATGCAAATGAGCACAAACTCATGGCCTCAAAGAATGTACCCAGAATCCTCTCTGTATTATGGGTTCCCATTGGGGTCCTTGTTACAAGCTGTGAACCAAGGGAGGCAGCCTAGTCCTACCAATTTCTAAAGACCCCAAAATGGAGAAGTTATACTGGGAAAGATACGCATCAACTCCACCCACCTTTAATAGACAAAGCATACATATGCCACGTTCCCAGCATTGCTCTTAGCACTTTGGTAAGGAAGAATGAGAAGGACCATACACTGACCCTGGTATCAAGATATCTACAGTTAGGACCCAGGAGACAATAAAAAATGATGAGAATACTGAGAAATAATGAGACAGTAGAACAAATACACAGAATCCAAGTATTCACTACATCTCTATTATCATTCTAACTCTAGGCTGGGTAGTGGAGGTATGACAATGATGACCTACAGTTTCTGCCAGGGATAAAAGGAGGAACTGAAAATGCATCATTATAATACAATGCACTAAATGGCTTAAGATGTATACATATAAAAATGCAATGAGAACACAGAGATGATGGTAAATAATTTTCCCACTAAACATAGGGAAAGCAACAATGACTGAGTAACATTTCATTTTAGCCTTGAAGGATAAATCAGAGTTTTTCAGAGGAGGAAGGTGGGCATCAGGAAGAAAACCAGGTAGAGACAAGGTACAGATAGCTGGATGCTCTGTATTCGAGAAAGGCAGAACCCTGTACTTCCCAGCAGAGCTTTCTTTACTTACAGTCCCACGGATGTCTAGAGGGATGTCAAAGTCAGGATATGCTCTGGCTTGGCTGGTAACTCCTTCCCACTACGAAGGTGATGACTGGACCCTGTGATCCCAACCATGGAGTGCCTGGTACAGGTGTGGGCATGGGGTGGTCATTCAGGTAAGGACATCAAGGGAGGACAGTGCAAACAGGCATTCAGAGGAATGGATCAGCCACTCAAAGGCTTCCCTTGCTAGCTATTTGTATGTGATATTGGAAAGCTACTTAACATCTTTATTACTCTATTTACAAAATAGGAATAAAAGGATTTAGGTTCTGGTATTGTTGTAAGATTCAAATAATATGCAAAATCTTTGAACAGTACATAATACAAATAGGCGCTTGCTGATAGTTAGATGTTGTGTTCCTAAGTTGTTACAACAGTGATTTTCCAGATCCCTTACCCACAATGCTGCTCTGTCACACAAGGAGCCATGTACCAGAAGTTGCCCAGGTCCTGGTCTCGGCTCTGCCCAAAACTAGCTGTCTCATCTAAAGCAAATAACTTTCCTCTCTGAGCCTCAGTTTCCTAAGAGGGTATGGTTATGCTCAAATATGACTGTAGAAATTAAAAAAAACTATACTCATATTCTTGTAAGACTCTTCCAGTTTTCAGTTTCTACTTGACCCTGAGACAGATGCCAGAGTGCTCGTCCAAGTCCCCCAGGGGGCTGGTGCTTCTTCATAACCAGGTAAGAAGCAGGACACAGTGAGACAATCTGGGTGTTGACACGAGGACCTGGCCCTGTGCCTGCCAGGAACTGTGTGGAGGCTCATTGCCGCCCCTGCTGCCGTGGCTCCACTGTGCCTTGGGCGACCCAGCACAGGTAGAAGCCGCCACTCCCACCCCTGGCAGAGTGCTAAGGGGAAGGGAAACCTTCCTTCCCACAGCAAGCATCACATGATGGGACCATGACACTGACAGTTTCTATTTCCCCCTCCATGGTGGCGTGTAACTTAATTGTACCGTAATTGTAGGATTTTGCTACTGGTGCTCCTCATCTGAGCATGAGCCCGCCAAGGCACGGACTGTGTATTATTTGTGTCTGTATTCATAGCATCTCATAAGGCACCTGGGGCACAACATGTGTGGAACAAATAAAGCGATCAATAAATGGGTAATTGTAGTAGTATTAACAAGAATGAAAAGATGACTATTACTTTTACTGAGTTTCACTCTTTGCAAGCACTGTGTTGCAATTAATTGTCCCAATACATTGTTCCAATTAATCCCCAGACCAGGTCTATGAGGGAGATATTCTTATCCCTGTTTCCTGGAAAGGAAAATAAAAGATTCTGGAGAATTTTTAAAAAATAAGCAAGTTTACACAGCCAGCTGCCAAAAGAACCAAGATTCACACTGAAATCTACTTAAATCCGAAACTCAGTTACAACCAGGGGCCAGCTATTCAGCATGAGAATAGACTAATCAAAGGCCTCAAACTAGAGCTACTCTCCAATTTCATTAAATTTAGATTTCACAATTTTCTTCTTCTCTACCTAATATTTTCTTAGTAAAGTACATATCCTTAAAACCCTTGCGTTCCTAGTTTTCTCAACAGCAAGCCTTTACCTGAGTTGGGTTGTCAAGCCCATGAGACCACAGTTCTAATAAAACTGACCACCATGTCCAGGAGCACAGAGTGTGTATGTGTAGCAGGAGGAGCAGGAGAACCTCCCGTTCTAAAAAGTTTTGTACTTTCAAAAAGATCACCTTTCAAAAAATTTGGTCTAACTTAATCTCAAGCTACCATTACACTGCAAATCAGAGTTGGACAGGCGTCGTGTGGATGCTCTGCTGAGTCTACTGGGGTGGGAAGCCCAATTTTTAGTCTGAAGCCAAAGGTCTTCGGCCTATTTTATAATAGACTATTAGCTGAACATCATATAATATGAGGGCTCATCAAAGTGCTGGTTTGTTTCTTAGGTATCAGAAAAAGTCAGACATTGGAAGTTCTGGAATGAAACATATGGACTATTTTAATCTGGCGGCAGTTACCTTGACTAATCCCAAGTGAGTGGCTAAGAGAAGAAAGAAAGAAAGAAGAATCATCCATTTTTGAAAGCTTTCTTTAGAAAAGAACTGATTTAGGACAATTTATTTGCATAGTCACCTTATAATCTGAAAAGGCAATAAATGCAACAAGAATCATTAATTTCTTGAGGTACTTGTTTCCATTATTGTTTTCATGTAGCTTAAATATAAGAAAAGAATTCACAACCCTGGAGAATTAGGACCCACCTCATCTCAAAGAGTAGGAGCAGAGATGCAGCAGGAGAACCGGGAAGAAAAAGAATAAATGGGGACCCTAGGGAGCAGTGAGGGTGCAGAGCTGACTCAGAAGTCTCCCACCCCAGGAGCCACAACTACTGAGCATAAGGTGAAACAGGGCTTGGCCCCATGGACCATATCCAGACCACAGACTCATGCAGATGTGTTGAAGAAAATCTGGATATTTAAGAGATAGAATGTCCAGAAGTCCCAAGCTACAAGACAGGAGAAATGTCAGCAACTGTAATAAGGAGTATTACTGAGAAGAGACAGCTACAGCAACAACAGAAATGCACACTAAAAGGTCCATAGGTCATGAGGGATAGACTCAGACTAAGAGAAATGGAAATGAAGGCTTCAAAGAGAAGTATCAGTAGGCCAGCTACCAGCAGACCCACTACCTAGCCTGACACTGTTTTGGACTGGAGACTCACTATTGATTTTTCAGGGTTCGGTATAGAATAGGTGTGAGATAAGGGCCCAGAACGAAAAAGTGAACAATGCATCTGTGGTCTCATTTCCTCTGAAGTTTATATTATAGTGGAGGGGAGAAAAAATACAAAATATAAAATATTATCTTTTTCCTCAATATTCAGAAACATGAAAATATTAATGGCCACTTTGTATGGATCACAGTGCAGTGTGAAAATCAAATGGAAAAGCTCCCGAGAAACATTAGCAATTCTCTTCAAATAAGATGTTATTTCATTGTTTTAAATTGCTTTGAACAGGATGTTAAAGAATTATGGTAATTAACATAATAGAAAAGTTTAATGCAGATATTGGTTCTGAATGATAAAGAATGCTTACAACTATGTAAAAAAACAAAGAAAAAGCTGGAATCAAGTGGAGAAATCAGACAGCTAAAGGGTGGAAAATGACTCCACTAATACCAGTGGCCAACTTTGTAAAGCAGCATATGCTCCCTTCCACGAGAGCATGGAGGAGTGCTGTCACTTTTGGAAATGCCGAGTCTCTCCGTGCCAGTGGGAAATGACTGAACAAGAACAGTGACGAGATCGCCAACCCCCTGAGACGATCTCAGGAACCGACTGCCGATGCACTTTCATTGGTCTGAGCTACAGGGTGCAGCAAAGAGGAGAGATGGGGGGAAGACAAGACAGCAAGGCAGGATGTCCATGAGTATCAAAGGAAGAATTAGAGAGAGAGACAGAGAGAGAGAATTAGGGGCTAGGACAAAGTAATACCTACAAAAACAGCTCTAGAGAAGCCATCACTACAAAGGTACATAGAACTGGTAAGAGAAACGATGGAGACTCAACAGAGTATTAAGTGTTGCTTTATATATAAATACTTGGGAGATTAAAGGCGACCCCACTGTCCTTCACCTAGCACAAAACTCAGCCCAGAGTAGATGCTGAGTCATGTCAGTTTCATTTCATTTCCCCTCTCTTTTACTAAAGTGAGCAATGCACCATCAGGCGTCCTCTCTCATGTTGCGAGTGGTGCACGATGTCTCGCTACTGCCATACAAGCACTTGGTGGTTAGGGAGGGTTTGTTGCATTTCTGTAATCGAGTTTTCCTTCCAGGACACAACAGTTGCAAAGCCTGGACACCTTCGACGAAAAGGATGAAGAGAACTCCACAGCACCTCCAATAAGAGCAGGTTGGAATGTAATGTTTTCATATATACAAGGAAGCCGAAGGAGAAGTTGAGGTGCTGTTGAAGAGTTCCCTAAAAGAAGTGGAAATAATATTCAAACGAGACAGTGGTGGTGACAGGAATGCACACTTACCCACAAACACATCGATCTGTTTCATTAAACTTAATGTACTTCCCACACCTGATCGTATTGAATTGATACTTAGAAATATAAATTACAAGGACTGTACTTGAAAGTCAAAGCACTTTCTGTATTCCACAGAACACATGAGTTGCTGCTACGAATGATCAATAGAGTAACTGGACACATTTTAGGATTTACGCTAACAGTCCCATGAACAAAACAGCTTCTGTTGGCAGTGAAGGGGACTTCTACAGGGAGCGAGCCTGTATCACCTACACAGCACGAAACCAGCGCTTGTGGGCTCTGGATGCCAAAATTCTGAGGGAAAGAGAGAGAAAACTTCTTCTCTGAGGGCTTGCCACATGCTTTATACGGCGTCCAGCAGAAGTAAGGCCCGTTTGAGTGTGGTTGGGAGGGTAATACTATGGGTGTAATAATTTATAGTTGTAATTTGAACATCTCACCTAAAATGTCAAATGCTTGAGTATGAAATTGTCATGTTACAACATTACATGCTCATGATTTTTTTCATAAAAGATTGTGTGATAACAGGTGGCATTATTTGTGCCGGGCCCTGTATGCGTTACCGCATTTAGTTCTCACCAGACGAATCCACTGAGATCTACTCAGAGGGACTAATTTTTCCCAGGGAGAGCTGTGCTCTGAGGAATCACAGAAAAGGATGTCTGTGGGGAAAAAACTCTTCTTCACCCCAAACCAGAATACCACATGTGTTTTTTTTTTCTTTCTATTTTTCTCATCTGAATGTTTTCCTGCAATTCTGGTCATGGTCACAAGCAGCTTATAGAAAAAGGTCTAGCCTCGACTGTTAGTTCCTGCTATTACAGAGAAAAGCAAAACCTTTCCCCTATGTTGGCACTTTCTATTTGACAGCCACTCGGCAGATCAACTGCCTCTATTACTGACCAGATGAAAAATATCATTAGTCCAGGAAAACACAGAGTGGAGGTTTGGGAGCCAGAGCTGGAGTTTTCGCTCAACCCTCATGCATAACCCCCATTAGCGGCAATGTCTGTGATGTGTGGGAGCTGAGGGAATACTTCACTTTATTAAGAGGAATTGATACATACAGCTACTTATGGAGCAAAATCAAATAGCAGAATTGCTGTTTGTCTATGGGAACTCTTTCTTATTAGTGTCATATCAATGCAAGTAGATACTTAAGGAGATTGATAACTTAGGGGCCTGGTACAGCCATGCCATCTGATTGACGGAAGGCCAATGTTAAAAACAGAGAGGTGTGACATTTTCCTACGTTTTATAATAAGAATATTTTGATTTGAGAATCATCGCTTCGCTCCTTAGTAAACAGGGTAGAATGCAATATATCTAGCTCTTTAACAAATCTAGGAGGCGAAGATCAAAATGTGGTGAGGTAAGCATGTTTTTTCTTACCTCTACCTTTTCTAACTAAGCAAAATAAGTTAATGAGTCAACTCATTTCCAACCTTCGTGTTATGTGCCAGTCGCTTAAATTAAATAAGCAGCTCTTTCTAGCTCGAGACCCAGAGCTCAAGTGAAAGTTGTCAGATCTGATAAAGCAGATTTTTTTTTTCTGGAAGGAAATATTCCCTTTCAATTTTCCAAGGTACATCTGTTTGCTCGGGTGCATTTCCTGACTAATACCAGTGTGTCGACAGCATTTTCAATGAACTTTAATTGTGTGCTTTACCTGACAGTCTTAATTGCAACCTGACTTCCTTCAGATTACCACAAGTGAGGTAATCATCTCCCCAAAGCCTATAAACGCACCACCTGCACCTCTTCTGGTTCTCATTCCTCTTTTTAACTCCAGCGTCACGTGGCGAGGGGAAACCTGAAAAGCATCTTCGAAATAGCTGCTATTTTCCTATCATTACAGTGGTGCATAATTAAACACAGACAGAGTCACTGGGGACAGAAATAATCCTCTATTTTAAATTGTACTAATAAAGCTGGTGTACGAGCAGGGACTGGCCTCTTCAGTGGGGGAAGGAATTGGTTCCACTCCTTGCTCACACCTGCCCTTGTAGGTTTCTCTGAATAGATTCGGGTTCTATGGTTTCCAGTGCAAGTATCAGGGCCTTCTGTCCACACATCTCATCTGGAACCTCCAGTCTGTTTCCCATTCTCTCTTTCTACCATGCACCTCCCCCATGCACTCCTGGAGAGGGCTCTGGTTGGTTGCCATGTGCCAAGTGTGCCTTTGTCTATACCATATCACTTGCAATAATCAAGTAATCTTTCTAAAATGAAAATCACATCAGGCCACAGATCTAGCAGAAATAGTCAGTGAGTTGCTCTTCTCAGAAAGATCGCACTGCAATTGCCAATTTTCACATTATCACCACTCTCTGTCCTGAACCTACAGAAATGAACAAAAAGAAACAACCAATCAAGAAAACAGACGCAAATACCAGTACAGTAAATCTCCTTTGTATAATACAAATATGTGCATTACCCTTTTAGAAAGGGGACACTGCCATAAATAGCATCATGAATTCATTTATGTGTGTTGTAAGTTTTTAAATTAAATATTCATGTACCACTAAATATATTTTACTGGTTGGTATAATTTAATTGTCTTTCACAGCAGTTTATTCATAGTTTCCCTTTTTCCACATTTTCTCCAATGTTTGGAAAAATAGAGGTAAACCATATATGATTAAAATTTTTCACACATTATTTATTATTTTCTTGGAGGAAAAGTTCCTTAAGACAAGTGAAAGGATTGGCATATTGTTGAAACTAATGATGTCTTTTACAAATTCGTCTCTAGAAAGAATGTCCCTTCAGTGATAAAAAAAAAGTGCATTAGATATTATTTCTTACATTAAGATCAAAGTTAACAATTACTTCATGGGATTATTGGCCACATATATTAGTATACATGCATGGTTGTGAATTGTACATATGTGTTTTTTCATATTTTTATGGACAAGTTCACCTATTGCTTATTTATCTATAAGAGATCTTTATATATTACTAGTAATAACACATTTTTTTAGTCCATTAACTCTCCAATCTCCTAGATGGCTATTTTAGTCATTTTCCCTTTTGTCAAACCTGCAATACCTGCTCCATTACCCTTAATTTTACTCAATGCCCTTATTCCCTACTTCATTAAAAACCCAAATCAATTAGAAGAGAACTTCACAAGTTGCACATAGGCACTTACCAACATCTGCACCCATATGTGCTCCCTTCTTTCTTGCTACTAAAAATAAACTCCCCATGGTGCGCTAGCTCTCCATCCCTTGAGAATTAATCAAGGACATCACACCAGAAATTCTCTCCTATCCTCTTGGTATCGCAAACTTCCCCTCTCTACTGGATTACTCCAGTCAACATATAAACTTGCTCTTTTTATTTCTACTATCTTAAACACACACACACACACACACACACACACACCTATTGCTGTCTTGAATTTCACCTCCAACTCCAAGTTTATATTTCTTCTCCATTTTATAGCAAAAGTCCTTAAAATTACTGTCCATATGACTTTGTCTCTCAGCCCTGTCTTTCCATGCTCTCTTACCAATTCCAACTAGACCTTCTTCCCCATAACTCCCCTCTTAAGTTTGGACACAGTAATAATATTAGAATTCTTCTTCTGAAATGTTTTCAGTTAATTTCTGAACTACATTCTTCTGATTTTCCTACCTTACTAATTTACTTTTTTCAATCTCCTTTGCTAAAGGGTTCACTGTTCAGTTTATTTTAGCTCTATTTATGTATTTTTAAAAAGGCATCCCTTCCCTCTCTTCTTTGTTTATACCATGTCTCCCTCTTGGAGATTTCATCAATTTCATGTGTAACCTGAACAGTCTCATAATTATATCTACAGTTCAGACTTATCTCTTGAACTGCAGACTCAGATTTCCCACGGCCTACTCTATGTGGAAATCGAATAACATCTCAAACTTAATAGATCCAAAACTGAGCGTGTGGTATTTCCTCTCAAACCTGCTTCTCCCAAGGTATTTTCTAGATCTTTTATGGCATCTCAAACATTCTGTTGGCTGCAGCCACAGTTTGTTTTGATTTCTCCCTTCCCCTTCTAATACACACCTAATTCATCTACAGAGTGACTCGGCTCTACTTTCAAAACATGTAGAGTCTCACGACAGCAGGTTCGCAAATAGCATCATTTCGTTCAGTGTTGTTTCATTATAATTTTGATGAGATGCCACAGGAACTTACCTCTTGTTTATATGAATTAACTTATGATAAAATTGTTTTCATTATACATCGTTTTGCTTAAAGTCTCAGAACCTACTGACAATGTTAAGTAAGGACTTATTGTATTTCCTTTTTTAATATATTTTATTCATTATGCTATTACAGTTGCCCCATTTTCCCCCTTTATTCCCGTCTGCCCTGCACCCCCCTTTCACCCACATTTCCCCCTTAGTTCATGTCCATGGGTTGCACATATAGTTCTTTCGCTTCTCTATTTCCTATACTATTCTTACTCTACCCGTGTCTATTTTGTACCGACCATTTATGCTTCTTATTCCCTGCACCTTTTTCCCCACTCTCCCCTCTCCCCCTCCCCACTGATAACCCACCATGTGACCTCCGTTTCTGTGTTCTGTTCCTGTTCTAATTGTTTGCTTAGGACTTCCTGTGTTTCTTACAATCTCGACCACCTGTTCCATGTGCTTACCATCTTTAATCTAAAATAATTCAACCACTGTACAACTGGTTTCCCTGTTTCTGCTCTTGCCCTTTCATAGTTTATTTCCAGTAGAACAGTGAAGATGACCCTGTGAAAATATAAATCCAATCAAGAAACTCTGCTAAAAGCCCCAGTGTTTGACCAATTCATGTGGACTTAAATTTAGAGCTTTTTAAATGGACTACAAAGTTCTACGCCTGTCTAGACCTAAGCTATTTCTCTGAGTGTACCTTCACTTCTGTCCCACTTGTTCTCTTTTTTACAACCATGGTGGCCTTCTTGCTCTAATTAAAATATGCCAGATACTTTCCTGAAACTAGCTTCTGCATTTGCTGTTCTCTCTGCAGAGACCTCTCTTCCTTCTATACGCACATTCCTTGCTCTGTCCATAGTACCTTGATAGTGAAGACTTACCACGTTTGTTAGAATGTCCACATGAAAACCAGAATCTCCATATCACCCATCTCTCTTTGTTTGTTAGTCATACAGCTAGCACTGTGGAATATGCTATATGACCTACTTATCTATTCAATCCTTTGTCCAACTCCCAGACTAGACTACAAGCTCCACTGGGGCAGGGTTTTCACTTTTATTTATTCACTAATGTACACCCCATAGCTAGGGCTGTATCTGGAACACAGAAGGTACTCACAAGTATTTGTTAAATTTACAAATGGGAGATTTAAATTAAAAATCCTCCAATTAAAACACCCAAGCACCCACCCCAGTTCACACACATGAGCTTATTGTATAAATTATAAAAAGTGTCACTGATCAGCAGGAACATTTAGTAAGTTCAAGAGAGGGAAAACAGATCTTCCAAGGCCAACGATGAGATTGGCTCTGGTCTGAATTATCAATGGAACATTAGATGCTAATACTAAAGGAATAAACATCTCATTGTGCTATGGAAAATAACACCAAGCTTAAATTCTTTAATAAGCTAAACTACCATCTGAAAGCATGAAGTGAATATAACGACACTACAGACATCAAAACTTAATTGTTCTCATCACAATTGTGCCATTTTCTAATTGTGTGACCCTTCCCAAGTCACTTAACATCCTAGCTGTGGTTATTTCTTAATAAGTGTATAATTATATTATTGTTCCATAGGGCTTATTATAAAAGTTCACTGAGGTCATACATGCAAAACTTTAGCATATTCTCAAAATCTCAGCTATGTTTTGGATCATTAATATCATTATTGCATTGTTAGAAAACATGGAAATCACTCTATTTCATTTTAAAAGTTTATCCAAATCTTAATCATACTATTCATCTTGGCTAGTAAAATGAAATAAGAAGTATGTTGCCCTGGCTGGTGTAGCTCAATGGACTGAGTGTGAGCTGAGAACCAAAGGGTCTCCAGTTTGATTCTCAGTCAGGGCACATGCCTCGGTTGCTGTCCCCGTGAGAGACAACCACACACTGATATTTCTCTTCCTCCCTCCCCCTCTCTCTAAAAATAAATAAATAAAGTCTTTTTTAAAAAAGAAGCTTTAAAAAGAGGAAGTATGTTAATTTCACTTATAATTCAAGATGAAGTATCATAGATAAAATATTAGCAAATCAAATACACCAGTGTCATTACCAGTTAGAGTATATCCCAAAAATGCAATACATGAATGGATTAACATTAGGAAACCTATTTATGTAATTCCATATATTAAAAGATTAAAGGCGAACATATGATTATCTTGGTAGAGTGTTGAAAAAACTTAATATTCTTATTTGATAGAACCCTCAGTACATGAAGAAAACTTTCTTACCTGAAAACATTTTTTGCCAGTTACACGCACTCTGAAATTAGAATTCTTAACTCTGGATTCCATTATGTGTTGGTGCTTCAGGCAAGTTGTCTATTTACTCTGGACCTCAGTTTCCTCAAATGAAAAGTAGGTATACTAAAGATATAGTGTCACTAAATTGTTGTAAAGATTACATTTTAAAATGAGTAAGTAGTCCCTAAACTATGGCTTAAAATGGATTTAATTATAAAATGTAATTCCCACTATACTAATGATGAAGGTGAGATGTTCCATGTCATGTCTAAATTTTCTTTTTAACATTTTGTTGAAAGTCTGAGAAAATATACTAAAATAAGAAAAAATGGGAGGTACAAGTGTTGGAAGAGAATATTATAAAAAGTCACTTATTAAAGTGACTTGATTTTTAAATTAGATATTACATAGAAAATTTTAAGAAATCAATCTACAAATCATTAAAGCTCTTACAATTGAATTAAATGTCTGAATAAAAAATTAACATAAAGCATTTGCACAAACTGGTGATAATTTAGAAATGCAATTTTTAAAATCCACCCACAAAAGTTGTAAAAAGCCATTCAATTCCTAGAAACACATTGGTATGAGTGTACTAGGCCTCTGTCAAAAGTGATGTAGACAGTTAGAAAAGACCTGAGTAAAGATTCCATGTTAGAAAGACTCAAAATTGCAGATACATCGATTTCTTCCACATTCATTAATAAATAAGCACCAATATCTTTTAAAATATAACTTTTCATTCTGATTCTACAGTGGATAGAGAAGAATGTAATAGTAAAGAAGTTTAAAGCAAAGAATAACCAGGTAAAACTTGATCCAATTCAAACACATGGTAATCAGAATACCATATACAAGAAGACATGGAGATGTGTATCTACAGATTCAATTTCAGATCTAATAACATTTACGTACTTCACTTTGTGAGAAAAAGGTAGATAATTTAACATGTTTTTGAGAGAATCGGCTCTCTTTGTGGAAAACTAAAACCCAACTTCATGCTTCCATAGTTACTCCTCTATCTTCTATTCCTCACAAATGTAGTCTTTCCAAACATAGTAGAGCATCTTTTTAAAATGTAAATCTGAGTAGGTAGATTTCCTGCTCAAGACATGAATGGCTTCTCATCACAGGTAGCATAAAATGTGAAGTCATACTTACATTGTCTGAGCCCCTAGATGTGATGGCATCCTGACTACATTTCTGGGCCACTTTTCATCTCAACCACTGCCTCCTCCTCATGTTCTTTCAAACTCCTTTAACTCCCTGCTGTGTGCCTGAATATCTTCCACCGGGCTCTTGGCTGGCTCATTCATTCATTCCATTCTGACTTGTACACAAATGCCATTTCCTCTGAGGGCACTTCCCTAAAATCCATATCTAAAATAGCGCCCCCTAGCCTGACTTAGTCTTCTTGAGTCCACTTTTTACTACCTCAATCACATCGTATTTTACCATATATTCATCTGCTCATTATCTGTCTTCCCCTACCAGCATTTAAGGTCCATAATGGCAGAAACCTTGTATTGTTCATGTTTGTACCCTTAAGGCCTAGGACGGTGTCAGACACATGGTATGCCCTGAGGATATAACTGTTGAATTAATAAATTAATAAAGTTAGTTTATTCTGTATTAGGAAAATATATTAAAATAGATTTAGAGAGATAAATGTGCAAAAAACTATACAATATTAGCATACAGTAGATGATCATTAGTTCTATCTTATATTGGGGAAGGGCTTGTGAACCAAGATACAAAATTCAGAATTAATAAGTTAAAGAGAATCAAGTTTTATCCAAGAAAAAATTGAGCAGACAAACAAATAGACAAAAACCGCAAATGTCGAAATAAACAAGTTTACATGGCAAGCAGACAGGCAAAGTAGAGACTGAGCTGAAAACACTGACATCACAGCAACATAGACAAGTGATACATTGAACAGAGAAATTAAAAGATCTCACAGGTCAGAAAGAAAAATGCGAATAATTCCATGGAGTGGGAGAATGGGTAAAAATAAGGCACTAATTCAGGCAAAAGATATTGAAATGACTTTTTAAAATGTTTTCTAACTCACTAAAAACATGAATATATAAATTGCCTATTATTATTTTAAATATTAAGATGGTAAGTTATTTCAAATATTGGTAAAAATAATATAATAAAGTGAACACCACTGGCTATAGGGTAAATTTACATAATTATTTTGAAAAGAAAATTTCACTACATTTTTCAAAATTAAAAGGGCAGATTTAAACATTACTCAAAGGATAGGGAAAATCTGATCATAACATATCCATATCATGATATTCAACATAACTATTATAAAGAAAGTAAAGAAAAATCTTTAAAATTATATTAAAAGCCAACAAAGTTACAAAAATACAAATTGTGTGATCTGTGACTATATGACAACATGATAAATATACATATACACGTAAAAATAAAAACCATTAAAAAAGGCTAGTGTTACACATACTAAGTTTTAACGATGGTTATCACTGGTATGAGAGTGAAAGTGAAGAGAGGGGATTAATAAGGCATGACCATGCTTTACCTGCACAAATTTGCCGGAATTGTTATAGTCTTAAATTGTAGAGCAATTAGCATCTGTTGTTTGTCACAAGAAATTAGAAGTCTGAACATTTCTGCCCACCACACTTGGTGTGAGCGTCACTAAGGAAAACACAACAAAATCGAACACTGGGTAGAACAATGCTTAACTCGCATACAGAAGAGACAGGGCTAGACCAGCTTTATTAGTGGGCATTGGCCCCCTGAGGCCAGTACCTCACTTGCAGCAGCCAACACGGGCCATTGGCCTTCCTGCTACCCACTTGCGCCTCAAACAAAGGATCTTATGCCCACCCTGCTGGAGACAGATATAGAAGTGGGGATGGTGCACACATAAGCAAAACCAAGGAGTAGACATTGAGTCTGAAATACAAAAGATATTCTCATGCAAGATGACCAGGCCAGCATTGGCACTGAGGGCTTACTACCTCTTGGTAAGAGTGTTTCAGGTCCTCGGCTTATCCTTATGAGACTGGCTGGGTGACAAAATACTGCATGCGTGAGACTGCCTTTCCCAACATAAAATACGTATTTTTGACTTACTATAAAAGAGTTAAAGAAGGAAAAGAAAAGGATGTTTAAAGCACAACACAATCGTAAGATATTGAAGGAAGCTAGCAGTTGTGTATTTTTAGACCCTATTGTATCTTAGGAACCATAGAGAATTCTCCACAAGAGTTAACGTCCTGCATCACCTTCTGAGTTAGTTTTTTTTCAATTCCAGTTTCTAACTGGAGAAGCTAAGGGTTAGGGAGATCCCATAACTTCTATTTTCTGGTTCAAAATTTTTTCTTAATGGCAAAAACGTCTGCAAGAGTGAGGAAAAGAGATGTCACTCTGTTGGGGAAAGGGTTCAGGAGAGAAGGACCAGGACACCTGGAACTATTGTAAGAAGACAGCAGCCAATCAAGGCCCTCCTCCCTGCTCTAGCTAGCCTAAGCAATCTCTGTCCAAGGTCCTGATAAACTTTCCAATAACTGCACACAGCACTTCAGACCAGTATTTTTCTGGTTCAGTCACAGTATGACTTGGAAGTGCATGTTCACGAGACTGTCATAGAGCACCCACCCCATACCTCATTACTCCATCCAGACAGGTCAGGCAGCCACAGAAATAAATTGCCTGCAAAAGGTGAGCAATTTATTTTTTATTAAATATTTTATTGTTATTCTGTTACAGTTGTCCCATTTTCCCCCCTCTGCTCGCCTCCACCCATCACAACCCTCACTCCCAGAGTCAATCCCCACCCTGCTGTCCATGGTCATGAGTCATTCATATCTGTTCCTTGACTAGTCCCTTCCCCTTCTACCCACCCTTGTCCCCCCACCCCCTTTCCTCTGGTTGCTGTCTGTCTGTTCCTTGTTTCCATGCCTCTAGTTCTATTTTGTTCATTTGTTTGTTTTGTTCATTAGGTTCCCCTTACAGGTGAAATCATATGGTATTTGTCTTTCACCACCTTACTTCGCTTAGCATAATTTTCTCCAGTTCCATCCATGCTATCATAAAGGGTAGGAGCTCCTTCTTTCTTTCTGCTGCATAGTATTCCACTGTGTAAATGTACCACATTTTTTTGATCCACTCACTTGCTACTGGGAATTTAAGTTGTTCTCTGTCTCAACCCCAGGAAGACAAACAATCCAATTAAAAAATGGGCAAAAGCCCCAAACAGATATTTCTCCAAGGAGGTCATATAGAGGGCCCATAGGCATATGAAAGGATGCTCAACATCACTAGGCATCAGAGAGATGCAAATTAAAACCAGAATGAGATACCACCTCACACCAGTAAGAGTGGCCACCATTAATAAATGAACAAACAACAAGGGCTGGTGCAAATGTAGAAAGAAGAGAATCCTAATGTACTGTTGGCAGGAATGCAGACTAGTGCAGCCAGCATGAAAAACAATATGGAATTTCCTCAGAAAACTAAAAATGGGACTATCTTTTGACCCAGTGAGTCCACTGCTGGGATTATACCCTAAGAATCCTGAAACACCAATTCCAAAGAACCTATGGACCCCTATGTTCATAGCAGCATTATTTACAATTTATTTCTTTTTATTCCCTATAATCCAATATAATACTAGCTCCGAGGTTATTGCCATTTGCAGAGAATTAAGACAATTGCTATTTGTAATTGCTTCTTAGAACCAAGGGAACATCTCAAAATAAAACTTTACTCCTTAAGAGATTAGAAATTTCATTCCTTCCATCCCCAAATGCAAACAAGTGTAACCAGAAATAATTTCACAGATTAACTTCTCTTCAATTATTATTTTTAAAAAGTCAGTAAAAGAATATTTTAAGAGAAGTTTTGTAATGACAAATCCTAAAGAAGCAGTGTGATCTTCACCAGAATAAAAGATATTTGACAATGATGTGGCTATTGAAAGAACTAGAATAGGGAAGGATGGGAAGAATAAAGAATTTTTTAATAGCTTAATTTAAGCAAAATTCTCCTGGTAAATATGAGATTGTCTTATTTATTCAACAAATATTTACTGATTTTCTGTGATGTGCCCAGGGCTGTGCTAAGCAGAAATGTTAAGTGTTAAGCAAACAAGAAGGACAACAGACCTGGATCAGGCCTTAATGTAATTTAGAGGTGCTAGATATTTTTTCAGGTAAAAATAAATTTTAAGAAAATTATTATTTCTGTGGAAGTCCAGCCATCACGATAAAAGATTAAGGTTTTTTTAATCAACTATAGAGAATAGGCTAATGTACAAATATGTATAGCTTAGATAATTAGCAAGGTTTAAGGATGTAACTAATTGCAGAAAATATCCAATGTAATTACAGCCATATGTATAAAAATCAATTTGTTAGTAAAATATAAATTCACAACATAAAAGCATACAAATCGATAAATAATGATCAATTTTCCCTATTGAAATCCACTTCTATGTTTTCCAACACTTTGTAATTCCAAAGAGTAATGTAATAAATGGATTTGAAGTAATTCTTATATTCATCATTTTATAATAATCTTTTTAAAAGTTGTTTTTACTGTTTGTATGGTTCTTTTGAATAGCTCGCGGCTGGATTTATCTTATTTTTCTAGTCTCTTAGATCCTAATAAAACATATGAGTTTGATAACTATTTTTTCACCTGTACATTGGGACCATTTACCTCATCTTATGGTACGTCTTCTTTCATCTGTCCGTTTTTCCTATTTCCTTCTCTTTATTGAATTGGCCAAGTGTTTTTTTATATATATGAATATACAAAAAAAAGGATATGTATACTTTACCTATTGGATAGATGTACGTACTGTTTCTTTCATTTTAGCAGCTACACTTAAATATAAAGCTTCAAAATAGTGACAGTTAATTCACCTCTCCAGTCTTCTTTATTTGTAAAAACACAGAGTTCTTAATTAAAAGCAATCACCCCAAATCTCACCTTCCCTGTTAATGTTTAGTATTTGGATTCCGAAGCTTCTACATTTTTAAGGTAACCCTATCGTTTACAGTCAGTGCTTATTCAGATTTCTCAACATTCACTACTTCTTTCTCTTCACTCCTTCCTTGTGGCTCGAAAATCCTTGCTGCAGTAAATCCTTAGTAGTGAGAATCTGTCCAAAATAAATTCCTTCAATATTTGCTAGAAAATATCCCTATTTCACCATATTTTTAAATAGAAGTTAACTTTATTTTGAAACTTTAGATGATCAGTTACTATCCCTCTATGTTTTTGATTTGGCATTGTTGGCAACATATTTATTGTATGTCCATTTGTCATTGCTTTATAAAAATAACTCTTTCAGGAAACATGAACTTTTGTTTTTAATATTATATGATTTTACTATAATTGAACCAAGTGTGGATGTGTATATTCACCCCATTTAAGACTGAGGGAGTTCAGTCAATCTGAAAATTCAGACTTTCCTCAATATGGCAAGTTTCTCAGTAATATATTACGCCTCCTCTATTTTCTCATTTTTGCAATGAAACACCCAGCCTTTATTCTTTTTTCTCCATATCTCTTAAAACCTTTTCTATGTCCTCATTAATCTGCATTATCTGAGATGATTTCCTACTCTCTGTCCTACAATTATTATATTCATTTGTCAACTATATCCAATCTACTTGTTAACTAATCCAAAAAATTATTATTTTTTTATTTTAATAATTTTGAGTTTTTGTTATTAGACTCTGTGTTTGGTTACTTTTCAATTGTATCTCTTCCTATATCATACTCTATTATTCTTACAGTGTTTATTACTTCCTTTTTCTGCCTAATCATTTTAAAATTTACTTATTGTAAATTAGTTCATTATTTTCAGTACACTTATTTGATGTACTCACTGACTTTCTCTCTATATATATTCATTTCAAAATAAAATAATGATTTATAATTGTTTAAGATAAGTTCATATTCATCAAGAACTATATTTAATGAGAGTTCTATTTTTGCTGGGTTGTAGGAATATCTCTTTAGAAATATTTGCCTCTGAAAGGGCTTTCCCCCTGGGGTAGTTGAAGGTATGGATTGTGAAATATGAATTTGGATTTCATGGAAGGGAAAACACTTGAGATTATTATTCTTTTCAGGTCATTTTTTCTGTCCATGCTCAGAGCAAGGTGTTATTTTTCTGGATGGTTAAGAGTTTGTATAGCTTCCATTTTATGAATGGATCAATTTTTGTGAATCCTGGCTTTATGCAGTGGCTCATTTCTAATCTCTAGAACAAAGAGTTCCTTCTTGTCAGAGTGATTAAGCAGGGTCCACGCTCTGGCCAGGAAGGCCTGTGAGCCCCTGCGTTTCCACTTTTGCTCAACGTTCTAACTTGGAGTTCTCTCTTTGGTTGGAGATGCTTCTCCTGGTTTATATTTTGCACTTAGCTATATATTTACATTTGCAGTTGTCCTACTACAAATGGTACTTCTCTATGTTTGAGATGAAAAAAGATGTCCTGGGTCAGCTCAGCACCGCTGTTTCATGGAAATCGACTTCGCATTTACAGGAAATATTCTAATTGTCAATTTCGTGTATTCTTCTATGCAGAATGATTGCCTCAAAGGGAAGAACTGCAGCCTATTTATCTGTGTTGCTATTTGTTGAACAGATGAACTTATGACCTATGTCCTCGTTTTTCTCTCGGCACTTTCTTGTGTTTCTAAATTTTGCTGGCTGCTGATAGAGATTTTGCAACATTTGGTTGCTGCAACACAAACATATGAAACCATGGTGACCTTTCGTGTTTGGAGGGGTTTAATGAAGCTTTGTCTGAATGATGGCTTGAAATTCAGTTGTAGAAGGCAGGCTTTCCCCGTCTCAGTTACTAGGAGGCCATGAAAATAGAAGCATAATTATAATGTATGTCTTTAGTAAAGCTTCCACCTGGGATTAGAGGTAGGCTTCTATTTATTAAAAAATGTTAAATAGTTGCTTCAAAAGTTCAATGAATCAATTAACATTTCTTTGTATTTAAGCCTGCATTTGGGGGGAAAAGAAATTTGGAAGTGCATTGCACTTATTTTATTCTTAGCAAGAAAATAGGTTTTGAATCTTAAAAGTAATATAATTTTGTTAAATATTTTCAGCAAGAATAATATTGTCTTAATTTGTCAACTACATGACACATTTCTATTTGTTTAATTACCCATAATGATTCATTGGAAGCTTTGAAAAACATAGACATGGTCACCTTTTGTTTAGATTTTATGCTTCCATTATTTTTGTGACTATATCTATAATACATGTGGCTAGATTGCAATTATATCTATTTAGATAGTACATAGTAATATGCCTTTTCCAGGAAGATGGTGGAGTGAGTACCATTTCCAAGAAACTACTCCCTTTATTTCTATTATAACAATTAAATTAGAATGCCTCATTCCTTTTGTAATCCTTCCTCCTTAACAATGCCTTCTTCTCCGCATGCTCCCATCGGCCAAGCAAATTTCATAGAGCTTTTCTTTCTGTAGCCTGTATACTTATTTTGAAAATAACACTTCAATTTATGTCTCTGCATCTCAGAATATTTTTCACAGAATTAACAGCTAATGAAAGAAAAATGGCCTGCCTTATACTACAGCAGGACCTGCCATAAATAAAAATCTCACAGTCTCTACCAGTGAAACTGCTTTCAGTAAAAGCAGATAAACTCCAGTAGGATGTCCCAAATTTCTACTCGAACCAGATGAGAACTAATCTGCCTCACAGGTTGGCAAAATGTGACTGGCGAGAAGAATCCAGCCCATGATGTTTTTTTAAATAAAGTTTTGTCAGAACACAAACATGCCCATTTATTTTTATAAGAACCATAGCTGCTTTCTGTCTGCATCAGCAGACTTGCAAAGCTGCAAACATTTCAACAGAGACTGTATGTTCCCCTCCCCCGCCTCAAAAAAATTATTTACTCTCTGGCTCTTACAAAAAAGTTTGCAGAGCCTTGTTTTCAATCACTTAGGCCTGCGGTAAGGTCAAGTTTTTTTTACACTAATTAAATTTGTGAGTGGCTTTACCACTGGCATGGTTTTATGACTCTGGAGCCAAATATTAGCTTAAAAAGATAAGGTAATAGCATTTTCGTTCAAAATATTTGCTGTATCTGCCGGGAGGTGAATTATATTTTCTGGCTCCTGTGACATCGGTACTGGGCATATAACTTCTCTGCCCAATGAGCTGTGAATCGGATACCACGTCTCACCTCCAGGACAATACAGGACCTGCCATGCACATTTTCCTACCTGGAAAGAGACTGGTGATGTCTTAGAAGTTGTTCCGACAGCTTGAGCCCTTACTAAAGGTATCATGGACTAGAGGGGCAGCCAGTCCACTGTATTTATCAGCGTGGATGAGGAAAAAATCGTTATGTAGAAGCCATTAAGACCTTGGGACTGCTTCTCCTTGCACAACAACTAGACTAAAGCAGACTAATAAAGAGGCGTTTAATTGGCTTCTTGAGAGAGAGGCAAGCTAGAGTGAAGACGAATAAACAAAGTCAGCAACAAATAAATCAGTGAATTTTTTAAAGCCCAATGAAAAGCAATTTAAAACAGTTTCTTTTCAATAAGCCAGTATCACGTCTAGTAAACAATATCAGGATAGATTACACAGAGATTACACAACTGAAAAAAATACATGGTGGAAGCAGAAATAAAAACAAGAGTCACTAACTTCAATAGTGCGAAGTTAAAGATAAAACTGATTTTGCTCTATTTCTGTCACACACAGGCAATAAAGAAATTGGTGTTTAATTCTGTTATTTGACCAGCCAAGGAGATGTCTGTTTTATTCCTCATGATTCACGTACTCGCATCTAAGGAAAATTAAACTAATTTCAGAGATATTATAAATTTTTTAAAGAAGAACATCCTTGGACAAATTGTCATAACTGACTTCAAAACTTTAAAGATGAAAAACACAAATAGTAAACCTATGAAAAACTTACACATAATACATATGCTAATTAATAACAAGATACTGTGTTAAAGGATAGATTTTTAATATGTAATATTGGCAAGTATATAGAAAAACATATCTTGTCTCCCTCACCCATAGGTGCTAGTGAGATTGTAAAGTGATAAAATCTTTCTAGGAGGCCACACCATGATAGATATCAAAAATTATTATAATGATCCTAACATTTGATCCAACAATTATGCAGCTAAAAATTTATCCTAAGGAAATAATTAAGCATGCATGCACATATTAATTTACAAGAATAATCCTAAAACATAAAACTGCTTAAATAATCATACCAAATCTTTTTTTATGAAAATCTACTTAGGAATTAAAAGTTTGGTAATAGAAAAATAATAACATGAAAATGAGGTCATGGTAGATTATCAAGCAGAACACACCAATGAATAACAAGCTCATAATCATTCTACATAGTATGAATACATATTAATGTAGGAACCATTCTAGAAGATATACACAAAAGTGTCACTAATGATTTACTGTCGATTGCTACATTTAGGGTGATACAATATTTAATGCTTTCTTGTCTGTATTTTCTAATTAGACCATAATATGTACAGATTATTTTAGGTAAATAAATACAATTAAAATTAATAAATTATTAATCAAAAGTAATTAAGAATGCAACAGAAAATCTATGTATATATGATACAAAATACATATTATGTATTTACACATAATATATTAAATACATATAATACAATGTTATATCTCTCTATATACATACACATACATGACCCATATATACATAGTTCTCCTAGTGTAGTTTCATTTTCTGACACAGTATTCAGAGCCACTGTATCTGAAGTGACAGCCTCCAATGCTCTGCATCACATATTTTGTAGTTACTCCAGGGCATATATCAAAAATCTCTAAATGACTAGCAAATTTATCTATTTGGCTACTGTCGGTTTCTCCTTCGTGAGTCCTAGCTTTCCAAAGACCTTGTCTATTACCTGTCCAGTTCACATCAATAGCTTTTAGAAGTTGGAACAGTAATATACACATAGTAGATGCTTTTTAAATACACAGTAGAGGTATTTTAAATTTATAAGTTCAGTTGTTAGTATTTATTTGGCTTTGTGTTGATATTCTTAAATAAATTGGCCTCTAGTTCTTTAGTACATTTATCTGCTTTTAGGATTATTTCAGTTTCACTTTATAAAACTAACTAACTACACACACACACACACACACACACACACGTATATATGTATATATAATGGCCTGTCCACAAAAAGTCCAGCCATTGTTAATATAATGAGAATGATTTGTGCTACATTGATGTAACTTGTCAGCCAAGGAGAGTGGGCTGGAATGAGCATGGGTGAACGAGGATGACTTCACTGTACTAGTCAGTGGGGGTGGTAGACCCTGTTGAGTGAGCACATGTACTGTGTGGACATCACAATCAAAATGACTGAGCTAATAGAGCAACAAATATGCATCAAATTTTGCATTAAGCTTGAACATTTTTCCATGACAACTGTTCAAGTTGATTCAGAAAGCCACAGCTATGGGCAACTGGTGATTGGCAGTTTCATCACATCACGCATCCACTCATGCATCACATCTCCTGCAGAGTTTTTTGGAGAAACATCAAATCACCCAGGTGACTCAGCATTTTTACAGCCCAGATTTGGTGCCTTGCAACTTCTGGCTTTTCCCAAAATTAAAATCACCTTTGAAAGAGAAGAGATTTCAGACCATTGATACAATTCAGGAAAATACAATGGGGCAGCTGACGGAGATTAGGAGAAATGTATGCGGTCCCAAGGTGCCTACTTTGAAGAGCGCTGAGGCATCATTGTCTTATGCACAATGATTCTTGTATCTTGTATCTTCTTCAGTAAATGTCTCTACATGGCTTAGTGTGTGGCTGGATACTTTCTGGACAGGCTACATATATTTATATAAATACATATATATTTTCAATGCTATAAACTGTTTAGATAATGTGAAAATTATTCATCATTGAGATATTTAATGTAATCTATCTGGAAAAATGTCTAAACTCTTTGGTTTTTTTGTGTAGAAATGGCTGTTTAATAATCTTTTTAAATGTTCATATTGCTATTAACCTAGTTTATATGTGTGTTCTTTATTTTCTGTTTTCTATGTATGCTTTATTAACATGTGTTTTTCTAGAAATCATGTTGAATCTAGATATTTGAAATGATTTGTCTAAGACTGCATAAGCACATATATAATTTTCTATACATATGTTAGTATTTGTCTCTTTTCACTAAGAAATATTATTTGTAAGTTCTTGACTTTTGCTCTTCACTTGTCTAGCTAAATATAAAATATTTAAAATATGTTTTAAAAATTCACTTTTAACCGTTTCTCTTTTATTTATTTCTACTTTGATTATTAATATCTATTTTGTACTGCTATTGTAAGTAGTAGTAACACAACTTTTATAAATTTAATATTTATAAATTTTGTGAGTTGTTGATTTTTTTGTTCAGTGCATATGTGTATGTGTTGTGTATACACTAAGGAGAATTTGGAGGAAAAAAGCTTTTTCTTATTTTTTTGTATTATATTTCTAGAGATTAATATTGTAACAATTAAATTTTTATTACATTTATAGCCCTCTATATGATTATTATCACCAATTTAAAAAGACTTCCCTAAGAAAATACTTGTTTAGATTTCAAACTAATAATGATTCTAGGGTTTACTATCAATTTAACATAGCTTGTTAAAAATATTTAACAACCATGTTTAACATGCACATCAATTTAAAAATACACCCTGACTTTAAAGTGGTTAAGATATTAAAAATATTTATTTTAGAATTTTGCATTTATAGTCATTTATGTCATGAAAATATAGTGACATTCACAAGTATATTTAAGGAAGAATTATTTAAAACAGCAAGCTGATATTTAAATAAATGCCTAAAACTATATAAACATCTAAGTGATATACACCAAGTCTATATTTTATGAAGTAATGTAAAAAATACTTATGAACATATAATTATGAGAATATTTATGAAAAAACATTAAATGAGCAATACAAATAACAAGTATACCAACACTGGAAATAAAATTCTCTAAAAGCATGCTTGTATGGGAATGAACACTGGAAGGGTATACAGAGAAAACCATTTAAAGAGCACTCTGTATGTTCCAATGATGAGACTGGAGGAGACTCTACTCTTTTTCCTCATACCCCCAAACAAATTCTGTGCCAAGGGTATTTGCACAATAAAAAAGGAAAATAGAGCAAATTCAGAGATATGAAGAAAGCAGAGAAGGCCAGTCTTATGTTAATAATCTGCCTCCTCCTTCTCCCCAGAGGGCTGAGAGGGTGAAAACACAGACCAACTTCTGGCGGTCTTATCCTCCTACCTGAGACAACCAGCCACGCAAGACAACGGGCGGACCTGCACGAAGTGGCACGTCCACGTGACGGAGGGCCTGATGGAACAGAGAACCGTTCGAGACCTCTCTTCCCTTCAAAGCATCCCGTTTCCTAATAAAATAATATTAATCTACTCATTCATTTCATTAATTTTTTTCTGTTTATAAGAAGTTTTCTAAGCTGAAGATTGAAGACAAATGTGAAGAAGATTTAAGGAATGGCCATAATCATCTTTGTTATTCAAGAGACCACTGTTTCCCACAGTCAGCTTCCCCCCAAACCATTGCTGTCACTATATCAACACTTCATACCTCCTCCCACTTCTTTTCTCTGCTTTATATTGCTATGCCTTAGATTCCAGTAAATTTCACATTGCTGAGTAAAAGTTCCATGTCCTACATTTTTATATCTGCTATATGCTTTGTAAAAGGTTGGTATACAGTAGTTGTCCTTATCTGCCACAGATATTTTCTAAGACCTCCAGTGGGTGCCTGAAAATGTGGGTAGTCAGGAACCCTATATATACTATGTTATTTTCTACACATACATACATACATGCATTCCTATAACAAAGTCTAATGTATAAATTAGGCACAGTAAAAGATCAATGACAATACCAATATTAAAATAAAACAATTACAACATCGTACTGCAATCAGAGTTGTATGAATGGTTTGGGGGCCATTGTTAAGTAGAATAAGATCCCTGAACATAAGCACTGAGATCCACAGCAGTCGGTCTGATCACCATGGGAGCCGCTACGGGCCCGGCAGGCAGGGAGCGTGCACAGCGTGGTCACGGCAGACCAAGGGATGATTCAGATCCCAGGTGGGATGGAGCAGGGCAGCATGAGATGTTATCACACTACTCATAATAGCACACAATTCAAAACTTAGGAATTAATTGTTTATTTCTAGATTTTCCATGTAATGTTTTCAACTGTGGTCGATGACAGGTAACTGAAACCATGGGTGACACAACCACAGATAACAGGGGAATACTGTTTAGCAGAAACCCCAATTTTTTTTTGCACTGAATAAAAAAAAATGCCATGTCTTAACGGGTATTGCTATTTTTGAAACAGTCCCTGAATATCTCCCTAAATAACCTATTTTAATGTGGAGCTTAAGCCAAATATTTCACAGACAAAAAGTACCATGGAATTATGCTATTTTTATTATCTTTTTCTCCAGTGATATAGGAAGTAGAAAATCTCAACAATGTCGAATTTCCATGTAACATCAAGTTTGCCCACTCTTCGCAAACCAGCATATTTCCTGACCTACTGGTATTTTTGTTTTGTGTACTCATATTGACAAATGTGTCACTTTCCCATTGGGATCCTCATTGTCAAGATCATTTGCATCATTTGCCTCAACTTGTTTTTTCCTACAAAAATCATTGCAAAATCCAACCTATACTCTTTAACCCCACCCCCCTCACATGGTTGTTTTCTTATGTAAAGTTCTTGAATGTGGTGGGGAGGGGAGGGCAGGGGAGAGTAATGGGGGGAAATTGAGGACCACTGTGACTGAACAACAACTAATTAAAAAAATCAAGTATAATGCAAAAATATATTTGGAGGATTTGGGTTTTTATTTCTGTGTTTTTCGATACTTATTAAACATGGTCATACAGACTAAGCATATATGAATTTCACTTTGTCAAACTATAATTTTCTTTTTAAAAAGATTTTATTTATTTATTTTTAGAGAAGGGAAGGGAGAGAGAAAGAGTGGGAGAGAAACATCCATCTGTGGGTGCCTCTTGTTAGCCCCCTACTGGGGGCCTGGCCTGCAACCCAGGCATGTGCCCTGACTGGTAATCGAACCAGCAGCCCTTTGGGTTCACAAGCCAGCTCTCAATCCACTGAGCCACGCAAGCCAGGACAAGTCAAACTACAATTTTCAAAGAGCTAAAACAACAAAGTGTGTGCAAGTATAAAATAAGTATATGTCAAATATTGCTGGGCTTATTAATGATGAAAACACTGTGATGCTAAAACTAATTTAAAAGGTATTTCAGAAAGGAAGATCTTTACAGTGGCCTAAAAACAAGTTGGAATGAGATTATTGGCTCAAAACCAGTTAGAGTACATAAAAGACAATAAAACTATAATCTGATCAAAATTATAAGCAATCTGCACCAAAAAATAAACTTTTAGTGTTATTAGATTGGAATCCTCTACCTTGCTATCTTTGCATAGTTGTAAGAAGTCCTAAATAATAGTAAATAGCAAGTTAAACAGGGAGTATACAAGACCGGAGAATCCGGTGATCCCTTGCAGATAACATGCGTGAGGACATCGAAAAAGCTTTCAGGAAGCCTTTCCGTGTTTTAGAAAATTTTTCTCAACCATCTGAATTTCCAGATAATGATCAGTTCACGTCTGTGCTGACCTAACCATGAAAGCGCCCACATGTGGTAGAACAGGAGTCGCGTTCTCATCCCTGACCAGACAGGAAGAATGTGAGTTCAGGGCTCTACCCAGTCAGCCAATGCAGGCCGACGCAGACTATTCCAAGTGGCTATCCTTCCTCCAGGAAATATTGATGCCTACTATGCGCCAGGTGGTGTGTGCTGTACAGAAGAAAATTAAATTCTTTCTCTTGGGGGCTCAGGGCCTCGTCGAGAAGACAGATGAACAACCGATAACGGCAGAATTCAACAGGTGTTCGCAGGATGTTGTGGGGCTTCCAGGGAGCGGCTCTTTGCACCCGGGCTTCTGCGTCAAATCAGCCTGAATTTTGCCACTGAAGTCATGTTGTTCCCAGACTGCACCAAGTATCCATAATAAACTTCCACACCTCAATGTGAAGCTTGAAATCTTTTATAAAAAACAAATGCATGACACGATTCTCTGACTCCTGAACCTGAGAATATAAATATAACTTAAATTGATCTGATGACTCGGGGTCATTCTGCTAAATACACAATACCATCCTGAACTGCCACTCAGCGATGACCCAGAAACCAGTGAGTCATAAGGACATATTTTCTCCCATAATAAATAACCCTAGCCTGCTATGTTTTTAAACTACTGTATCTGATTTGTATGATTTTGTGTCACTTGCTGTACTGTCTGATATTGCTATAAAATATTTTGTCATGATTATTCTGTGTTTTGTATAAAAATGATGTAAATGTGTGGCCATTGGACTGTTATCTTTGACATCACGGTACATTATGTCAGTACCACAACACACAGGATAAATTGCTGTCTGGTTTAGCCTGCCCATCTGTGACACGGGTAGAATACAAACAATAAGGACAGGGTGAGAAGTTAATATGGAGCTCCAACAAGTCCAAAGAACCATCTATAACACAAGGTTTTGAACACACATTTTGAAGCAAAATAAGTAGTATTCTACTTTTGTAAGGAATAATTGGATAGTTAATCTTGTCCCTTAGTACTTTGAAAAAGCTTTCAACACCTCATTGTGTTCAATTACCTTCTTGACTACTCAGATGGAGAAAATTCAGGAAACTTGTAAGACACTTAACTGTAAAACATCAATAGTGAAGTTTTGTTTTTTTTTAACTTCCTTTGTGTCCAAAAGGGCAGGATCTTCAGTCCCCAGCAGCCATCTGTGAATTTTAGTTGTTGTTTCAATCCGCAGTATGAACAGCTAGTGGTCTCTGTCACAGATTGAAGGGTCAGTTTAAATTAAGAGAAAGAATTCGTGCAACCCGAAGGCCCCCTCTCCATTCCTGGTCTTTCAGGGGCAATGTTAGACTCCCCTTAGCCTGATGGCATCTATGCTCCATGGTATGATTTCCTTTGCACCAATTTTTATTTTGTTCTTCTCTGAAAAACTATACCATAGAAAGAGTAAGATTCCATATTCTTGAAAGAGCTGTGGTCTTCTGAAGAAGATTACATAAAACAGAATTACATTTTCTAAACATACTTCCCTTCTGACTTCCTTGTTATAACTGGACATGAACCCATTTAAGGAAAAAAATCATAAAGATGTATTAAAAGTTAAACAGTTCAGTCTGTAATGTGAATATGTGCTTTAGGTCCCCAAATTTATATTTCTTCTTGTTAGGTGCAATATATAAAAATCATGTTTTTATTCTCCTCAGAAAAATGGAGGAAGACACAAGAGCAAGAAAAAATCTAAGCCTTTCAGTTATTCAATCTATACTTATTTCTTGTCACAATGTAGAGTGCTTGTCTTCAATAAATTTATAAACCAGCAAGAAAGAATGTCGTGTGGCAAGGTGAGTTAGTGTGATTGGTGATTTGTGGGTGATGGGCCCGCATATATGGGCATACAGAGTGCGAAGACTTAGGACGGCCCTAGAGACGAGACACATTTCTCACTGAAAAATAATGCATAAGCTGAGGCATGGATATGAGTTAGAAGGTGGGATAGGTTGGTTGTGGGAAGAGGATTCTCACCAGACAAACAAATAACATGTGCAAAAGCACAGAGAAGTTATAAATTAAGTGGCAGTTTTAGAAGTCCCGAGAGAAAACTCATGTGGGCAATGCCAAGAACACAAGAAGCAGAAGGCACAGGATGAAGGTAGAGTATGTCCAGGCCTTAATAAAGATTTTATTGCAAGAGTAATGGGAAATCAGCTTGGGTAATGAAAAACTACAATAAAAAATAAATAAAATCTTTAAAATGAAGAATTTTAAGGAGAAAAATGGTGATTGCCATAATGTCATTTATATTTTATAAAGAGCAATCTCCCTGAGCATAGACAACAGATCAACAGAGACAGAAGAAGGCCCCCTTGGTGGATAACTTGCCTTTTTATTTTTCTTTATTTTTATTTTTTTAAACAACAATGTGTGCTTGCTTCTCACACGCCACCTACTGGGGACCTGGCCTGCAAGCCAGGCATGTGCCTGACTGAGAATCGAACCAGTGACCCTTTGGTTCTCAGGCCGGCACTCAATCCACGGAGCCACACCAGACAGAGCGCCTTTTCATTTTTTAGCAGAATGAGCAGAATGTATTTAATACAGGTTGGAACCACAGCTGATGAAACTGCCCCTCTAGAATTAAGACCAATAGTGAAAGAAGAGCTTAAGGTGAACTCATACTTGCATGCTCACCTGGCTTCTGCGACAGTGAATTCCATCACACAGGGTGTCAAGAAAAGGGCGAGAATAGAAAAAAGTAGAGATGCACACTTAGTCACACCTAGTAAGAATCCCTGTACATATCCATTAGTTTCTCCCTGTCGCCCAGCTCTGGCAGGTCAGGACCTAAATACGAGCCACAGTGAGTGGCTACAGTTGACAAAAAGCATACATGGGGATCCAAAAATGTACCCTGCTCCCCAAAAGAACAGTTCCAGAACTGAATGTGTGTGTTTCTGGATTTTCCTGGTGGTCCTCCCAAAGTAACTAAACATGTCATAGGAAGGGATGAATGGAACCCTTGTATCGAGTCAGGGAACTCAAAGCACAGAGCTGTCCATCAGGGGTAGGGTTCCTAAGAGAATCTCCTCTGAAAGCCTTCCTGAAGCCTTATGTTCCTTCTGAAGCCTAGGGATGGGAATCCAGGCTTCCTCTCAATGCTTCTTACAGTGACAGGGGCCTCGGGCAAACCTCGGGAATGGCACCTGGCATCTATTTGTTATGTCTTAGCTACCTGTCATGATACAAACACATTAAAACAACTGAGTAGTTTCTATGGGCAGGATAGGCATTTTGTCTATTGATGAACACGTGGTCAATGCCAAATATATATTTAATTGAATCACATATTTTAAACTCATCATTCTTGTCCTATTAAACATTTGGGAAATTTTGGATAATAAATGCAAATCGTTTTATGAAGCCATTTTTATATTGGCAACTCCCCAGCAAAACATTTGGGCACAAAATCAATATGGTTAGGAGATAAGAGATAAATAAATACATCTGTATCTGTAGATATCTATAGATGCAGATTTAGATATATTTGTTTCCTTAAGCAAGAGTCTGCTGTGATTCACTATCTTTTTCTTTTCTTTTCTTTCCTGAGCACACAGCTCTACTTTTAATTTCCATCCCTGAAGATTATAAACTCTTGCAGAGAATTAGGTCACTAGATGCTTCACACAACAAGAAACTTCAAAAACGGAGAAGAGGAAATTAGTTTACCTTCAGGAGGTAATTTTAACTTGACTCTAAAATAAAAACTCAAGGCTTCGTATTGACAAAACTGTGGCGCGTTCTTTCCTCTCGGCTTTATCTCTCTCCTCCCAAGTTTCGGGCCAGAGGCTCCTGCTACAGACCTCGTTCTCTCAGTTCTAGAAGATACTGTGTGGCATGCAATGCTAACAGCCAGCAGGGCTCTTATTGACATCTCCCCCCATGACACCCTGGTGATTCATTTCGGTCATTATTTCCCCCCTGTGTCTATCAGCTGGAAGACTGAAGGGCACATACACAGTAGGCACTCAATCCACATGGGCTGAATAAAGAATTGAGTGCCACATTATAAAATCAATACATACTAATTGTGGAAATTTGGAAAACACATATGTATGTGTGTGTACTGTCGCTGCCCTCACTGCGTTAACCACTGTTAACCACCCCGTGGAAACTTGAGGATGATTTCCTATCAGAATAACAGAAGCTCCCGAGGAGGTCTTACCGATAAAACCTGGAAAAGCTAATCAAGGCCGTCAAGAAGGCCAGAGAAAGACAATGCACCGCGATTTGAAAAAGAAGCTGAGGGGGTTCATTAGGATGAATCTTTTCAAATAAGCTCAAGAAAGCAATAGAATCATTTACTGCAGAAAATCTCACTGAGGTGCCTTAGGAACACAGTTCAAAGGAACAGCAGATTGACTGTAACTCTACGGGGGGGTGGGGGGGGAAGCTGTATCTCTGGAAGTTTCTGTTTATGCCAGATAATACATAGCACTTGACCCTCTAACCCTGTAATCTATGAATCTCTATTATTTCCCTTGATAGGTCCCAGACTCAAATTTAATTCTGCTTTGACTGGCAGGGTGAGTTGTTCACGTTCCAATATTTACAGAATACATCAATTTCCATAAGCCTAGATACTTATGAATTACATTAGAATTATTCGTGTGATATATGGCAAATGTATTGCTGACCTAGTTAGAATTCTTCCAAAAGTGCTTTGTTAGTGCATTTGAGAAGTTTTAATATGCAGGGTGGTCTGTTTAGAACAGGTTCCACTTAATTCATCGTGGCCAGCTGCAGTGACGGATACTTTAATTTTTTTGGCCAAGAACAAGCTGATTTAATTCCAAATATTCCCATCTACCCTTCCTAGGACACAGGGCGATGACCACAGCCCCGCTGGGTTGTGTAGATTCCTAGTTTTCCTTTAGCATCTCTTTGCTCACCACATGGCCTTCTTTTATTCGTGATTATCGTGGATCTATTCTAAATTTTCTTGCAAAAGACTGCAATCCACGATTCTCTTCATTCTCCAAATAAGAAATTTCTAAAATTACAGCCTCTCAGACTGTCAATGTTCTGACTAATCAGAAAACAAATCTCAAAGTCATAAATAATTACATAAGAAGATTTAAGTGCTAGGACTTGAAAATATTTGGCCACCGAGTATCCCAGGAATATATATTTTTTTTAAAAAGAAAACAGCAGAAAAAAATCTGTTGGTAATTCATTCAACAAATATTCATTAAAGGCTTACTTTTGGCCAGATACTTGGATCAGGGCCAAAGGTACAAAGAGAGAGCAAAACAGATGGAATCTTTCTTTGATAAATCTTATAGCTCACTGGTGGACAGAGATATTAATCAAGTTACCTCCAGACAAGTACACGATGGCAAAAGCAACAAACGAAGCAGGTGGATATGCCATGAGCTGAGAGCACATGATTGGGAAATGTGGTATAGACAGGAAAAACATTTACAGAGACTGGGCTGTATCTGAAAGGGCATGGCGTGTATTAAGGCTGAGGGGTGAGAAGAGCATCCACGGCGTGTGTGAGGAGGAGAACGCAGGCTGGGACGTCTGGAACTGCGGGAGGTGGTGCACGTGCTGTGGAAGCCTGGCTTGCAGAGGTGCGGAGGGACCAGACGATGCAGAGGCTTTTAGGACAGGCTAAAGTGCAAGCAATTGTAGTTGGCGACGTGATTTAAATAGGACCTAAAACTAGAGATTCAGTCACATAATTCACACATAATATAGCTTTTTTACACTATTTTATTTCCCTTTCATCCATAAATGGCATTACTTCATCTTTTTGCTAGGCTTGCTTATAGAAGGAAATGTTCAAGTGGAATTGGGATAAGCTATTGAGCATTCCATTGCAAAGCAAGATCCTGATACAGCTGGTTCAACCCTTTTGGCGTTCCTCTCCCCAACTTGTTTTGTTTTTAAATCTTGTTCTGTTGGTCAATGTAGTGTGCAGTACCTTTTATCTGTATTTGCAACAGCATCTCTGCACACTGACCCATGGAGTCAGCTAGCAGGTGGAACCACTTATGTCCTCCAGTCAGTAACTATGGTAAATTAGCCTATGACCTTTACACAGGGGTCCTGTCGCATTCTCTGATTTTCATGGGACTGGGATTATTGTAGAGGAAAACTCTGAAACTCATTTTCAAGCAGAATTCAGAAAGATAGAGAGAAAGAATAAAGCATCTAGCAGAACTTCAATTTAAACAAAGCAACAAGAGCCTGAGAAAAGGAGTACCAAAGTTCGGCAGAGAAAGGGTCCAGTGTGATTTAAAAAATGCTGTATCTTCCAGAGGCCCGATGCACTCTGTGTGAGATCCATTCTTCTAAAAGAGAGATTTGTAGAGGGTGTTTCCCCCACGAGATGTAAGATGGAAAATAAAGCAGATAAATCAAGAGGCCTTAGACATTGGGTGTGGGACAAGTGCATAGGTAGTGGCGGAGCTGAGTGCACAGTGGCCTTCTGCAGGTGGACACCCATGGTCAGGGGGAACTACAGCTGGGAGGAGGCAGTAGCAAGGGCAGCCACTGCCCAGGCACAGACCATGGCTAGGGATATATGAAGAGACGATGCTCCCTGGAGAGTCCAGGGGAGACGCACAGAAAAGAAAATGTAAAATTCTGACATTTGAAAGTAGAAGTTATCAATCTGGCATATCCAGGTGAAAAGTGGGAAGTGGTCTTTCTCGTAACTTGCATGCTGGTGGGGTATATGGGGCAGCAAGTCCAGTTGTGTCGATCTCTCCCAATACTCGAACCACATTTCGACAATATTGTTAATGTGTGTATGCCCGCAAATGTGTTCATGTATGTATGTGTGTACACACGTGATCAAAGTCATATCAAGAGGAGTTGAATGGATAATAACTCTTCATCTTGGAAAATTTCTAATGCTAAGAAGTTGAGTACTGCATGTCACAAGATACCAAGGTTCTATAAGAAAGTACTAAAATAACCTGTGAATTAACAATTGAGGCCATATTTGTAGGCCTTCCCCTACATTTCTTATAATATGTCTTCTGCTTATTTTGATGGAAGACATCAGTGATGGGAAAAGATGTGCTGAACTGAGAGGAGTTGTGCAATGGAGAGAGAGGTGTCTTTTTTAAATCATCTGCGTGTATTCGGACTGTGAGTGCAAAATGGCAGTACGTATGGCCATGTCACCAGGAGGGATCATGGTGACAATTAGGTTTCATTAGACGCTGCAAGGCAGACCTAGCTCTTTCTCATTGAGTTACCCAAAGACGAAAGTCTATGCCTCCAGCACAATTGTTAATTATGAACCCAGCACACATATTTCATTAATCTTTGCTTGCTTCTCACAAATCCATCTCCGAGGGCACAGGCCGGGAATAAGTATAATTCCATGCAAAACCTACATGCAAAAGAAACTTGGATTGCGATCTGTGTAGTTAAAGTTTTTTACTAGACACAGCATTCCTCGAAGGGAAGGATTTTATTTCTCATTTATGAAACATATATTAATAACTTTTGAAAATAATAAACAAAATAGTAACAAAAGAGAAAAAACATCTTGTCCCTTTGGCAGCTGACATTCCATTGTTTCCCCAACACTTGTATCGTCCTTACTATATTCCGAACACCACTCAAAGCTCTCCACATGTACTAACATCTGAAGGCGACAATCCTATGAGGTAAGAACGAGTACTTCTTTCTTCTTAACACCGAGGAACTAAAGCAGAGGGACTTCAAGTGCCTGGCACGAGGACACAGAACAAGTAAGTGGCAATGCTGGAATCTGTAACCAGGCACTTTAGCTTTTAGGTCCATGTGCTTGTTCACTTCACTGTATTATCTCTTGTCCTTTTACCTTGCCTTTCTATTACTGAGGCTTTGTATCATTTCCTGGGAAGAGTCAATGAATGCTTACTGTATGCCAATTAAAGAATGATGGCAATCCTGCCATAGGTGATGGTTGTGAGAAGATATTCATAACGATGATTTACATTTATGGAGTAACTGCCCTAAAGTATTTTTATAAATTATAAGCATCATAGTATATAGTCCTCTCACTAGTCATAGTGCAGGTTTTTAGCAGTTTCACCTGACTGGTGGCAAACCAGAGGCTGGGAAAAATTAGACTAAGTACATCACATCACACAGCGGGTTAGCTATAGAACCAGAATGTGAATCTTGGTCTTTATAGTCACAAAACCCATGTTCTTCCAATGCATCTAAAAGTCACCGATTTAGAAATCACTCTGCTACCTAATGGCTAAGTGACTTAATATTCATTATTTATAACTTCTTATTACACATGTGTCTCTCTTGAGAAAATAAGATTAAGATATCCTCTGTATATAAAATATCCTCTGTCTATGTGCAGTGTATTAAAACATAAGAACTATGGAATAACAAAATAAAATCAGTCTTCTCTCTGTCTCTGTACAGACAGACAGACACACAGACACACAGACACACACACAGCCCTATCCTAGGGGATAGCAAGTTAAAAGTCACTCTGTATAAGCCATAAATCCCAGTGTATCTACAGAAAGAGTCTGGGTAAAATTGAGATTAATATAGTAGACACAATGAATGAAATGCAATTTTCAATTTAAAATCCATAAAACAACTCTAAGGGCATTGATTTATTCTATATTAAACCCATTTCCCAATCCTAATATCCGTGCCCACATGTTTTTAATACGCTATTTAGCCACACATTTTACAGCATAAACACCACCATATGAGCTTCCTATTAGCATGGGTTTTCACCCTGAAGAAGTGCCTGTTGGAATGAAATGGGAGGAATGGCTGGGAACTGATGTACGTGGAGTTAAAGTGTTGTTAATTCAATTGCTTTATCTGATCCAAAGTCGCTTAGATTATATTAAATTAGCCATCTGCTTGGCTTTCACCTTGGAATGTCTGCCAGACGCTGAATGTGTTCACAGAGCTCATTAGCAGCCCCAACCTCCAAACAGTGTTCTTGCAGTAACACTACTGACCAGAAGTTTCCCTGAGAACACATCATAGAAAAAGTGCATTGACTACACTTAAATGAGCATTTTTTAAAACAGAGTATTTCAACCTATTATCGATTTTTTTAAATCCTTTCTATTTGGAGGGAGTTTTGGTTAAGGATTACTACCAAATAATGAGTGGTCCCTTTCACTTCCATTTTCACAAGCAAACATAGTTGACCAAGCTCTAATGATAATGGAAAGTAATTTCTGCAGATCTAGAAATGTATTAATTACACTAAGACCATTACTGAATATATACCAAAGGGAATCTTCTACTACTCTATGCTTGTACCTTAATTTCACTGAGTGAATTCCAGTAGGCAAATGAGTGAATGACTATTATTCCTTGCAGAATAATATTGTGCATTATAGCTTAGTGATGCAAATTTATTTATTTATTTATTTATTTATTTATTTATTTATTTATTTATTATTAGTGATGCAAATACACACACACTAATTTTATTAACATGGCAGATTATTAGAAATATGAACTGCTATACTTTGTCTGAAGGAAATTACAAAGAGTAACATTGGAATTGGATCTTGAACATATTAGAATAACTACATATAACAAATCTTAGAGTGAGCATTTATTAAAAGGTATTTTTAGCTCTGAAGTTAAGCATAAGATGTGGGGAACTAGAGAAAGATGAAGTTGGAAAGATCCTTAGAGGCTAGACCATAAACATACTTGAATGCTTTTTATAGAATTTGGACTTTAATGTGCATGTTATAAACAGAGAACTACTGAAAAGTTTTAATCGGAGAAGTCACAAGGTATTCATGTAATTTAGAAACCTGTGGAAAGTGTTAATTACATGGAGAAGTTGTCGGAATCAGTCTCCTGAGCTAAGAGACTATTGTAAAGGTACAGGAGAGAGAGCCTGAAATCTCTAGCCAGTACAGAAAGTGGAGATGAAGAGAAAGTAATAGACTTATCAGTTATTTATAAAGTAAACTCAATGAGATGTGTTTCCCAATTAGAAATAAGAATGTTATGAGAGAAAGCAGCATTAGATATTACAGATTTCTGATTTCTACAATGGATCTCTATGATTTGAAAGCTGAGAGAAATGTTATAGAATTAATTCGATGGAGAATGGGACCATGACTTTGTCTTTGAATATTTTTAATTCAAAGTGACTATTCGATATTCTGGAAGAAATAGCTGTAGGCAGTTAGCATCATAAGTCTAAAATTCAAGAGAATAGTTTTGGCTAGAGATACAAATTTGAGGTTCATTGATATATGTATATACCATAAACTTGGGGCCATGGAAAATAAATGAAGTCATCAGGAAGACTACATGTAATAAAAGACAAGAATGCTAAATGCAGAAATTATTGTTAAAGGCACAGGAGGAAGGAAAAACTCCAAAGGACTGTTCAAAGAAGTAGAAGGAAAACCAGGAGGAAGTATTATTACAGAAGCCAATAGAAGAAAAAAAATAACTATAATAAGGAAAAAGAATAAAGACAGTCTAAAGCTACAAAAAAACACTTTCTTCTGCCCTTAGTACTATAAACCCTGCTAAATAAACTCAATTAAAGCACCCAAGATTCATTATTTAACATGAATAAATACATGCATACATAAATACATACATAGTCATAGAAATTGATGAAAAGTATAAAATTTACTCAAAACTGAGTATATGCAACATAAATTTTAATACTTGTATAAGACTAGGCTTCACACTCTAGTTACTAATGCATTCATCTAGAAAAAGAAAGCCAGTAGTGGGAGATAGTAGATACTATGCAATAAAAATAAAACCATTATTAACAAGCTATATTTTGCTTGAAAGTTTTGAAATTTCCTTCAAGTACAAAATGTCATTAAAACTTTAAACAGTCCTGGCTCGTGTGGCTCAGTGGATTGAGCACTGGCCTGTGAAACAAAGGGTCGCTGGTTCGATTCCCAGTTAGGGCACAGGCCTGGGTTGTGGGCCAGGTCCCCAGGAGGGGGCATAGAAGAGGCAACCACACATTGATGTTTCTCTCCCTCTCTTTCTCCCTTCATTCCCTTCTGTCTAAAGTAAATAAAATCTTTAAAAAAACCGTTTAAACAGCACTATGAAATACTTAGAGTATTATTAGCATATCATCTTTATCCTCATTTCATAGTGAAGAAAACAAGCATTTAAATTGCTTTTTAAAAAAGAACCAACTTATTTTTATACAGCCTGTGAGATATACCTTCAGGACGCTAATTCAAATTTCTTGGCTTTAAAGTCTAAGTTGCATAGAAAACTAAAATGATCTAAGCACTCTGAGACAAATAATGCAACGATTTCGGCCAGATCATCTGATCTCTCCCCTTCGTGGCATGAATGAAATTCGAAGGAGATGATCTCCCTTCCAGATCTCTAAGTCTACATTGCTATCAAGTGTTCAGAAAGTTGCACCATTGCAAATGTCCCTCAATGTTAATGAATAGCTACCCAAACCCACACAAATACTGCTTTAAATTCAATTAATTTTCTAAAGAACTAAAGTTTATGTCTTAGAGCAAAGAATTTTATTTGATTCATTATCATTCAATATTTATAAAATTTCATGTTTCCACTAAGTTGGGGCACTAGTTCCCATCATAGGCTATGATAAATGATGATATATAATTATTATTTCAATAGCTCCTTTTTAAAAAAGATGTTCATTTGCAGTACAGATTGAACAATGGTCACCCATACAATGTAATGGTTACAGGGTAATTTGTAGGCAATCATCTATAATTTAGAAATATCACTGTGTTCAGGATATAAAATACATTTAATGGTAATGTATGTGAGTCAAGAGATAGAATTAAATGGATACCAAATTTCCTGAAAACACATCACACTCTACACATTCACTTGCCTTACTCATTTTTATTAATAGACTTTAATTTTTAGAACAGTGGTATATTTATATACAAATTAATAATATGGTATAGTTTCCACATGCGCCATATCTAGTTAACATTTACATAAATTTGTCACACTTATGATAATTAATGAACAAATATTGACACTATATTATTAACTAAAGGCCATAGTTTATTCAATTTCCCTAGTTTTTTAATTTAATGTCCTTTTTCTGTTCCAGAATTCTATTCAGGATATCACATTGCATTTGTTTTTCATGTATCTTCAAACTCTCATAATTTTGACAACCCCTAGATCTTGAGTTTCTGAATTTTCAGACACACAAATTTCCAGAATAGAAGATAAGGCCTGGGGCCATCTAAGTTAAAGTGTTTATCAGAAAAGTCTCACACAAATCTGGGTTATGGTATGGACCCTCAACAGAAGTGTAAACAAAATACAAACTCACTGCACAAGAGGAAACAGCAAGGGCACTTTATGTCTAAACTTTCAAGGTAAATATAGAGGGGAAATCTTCACTGAGAAGTAAAAAAAAAAAAAATCAATGGGTTTATGTAGTTAAAGAGAGAATTAGTAAAATGGAAAACATATTTGGGGAAGTTATGTACACTGTAGTCTGCTGAAGCTAAGATCTGAAAAAAAAGGAAGTGGAGACTAAGAATCTGTAAAGAGGAAATATATGAAGAAACTACATAAAAATAAAGAATTTCTATTCATCAATAGGCACCATTAACAAGGTAAAAGGAAAACAAAAAAGCGATAGACAATATTTAGATTTCATATAATTAGGGAACTTACGGCAAGTATATATGAAAAAGTTGCACGTGTGTTAATAAAAAAATAACAAGCAATTTTTGTTTCAAAAAAGTCAAAAAACATAATTGAGCATTTCACAAAAGAAGTAATTATGGCCAAAAGGCATGAAAATGTGTTCAACCTTATTATATTACAAATTAAAATTATGATGAAATACAAATTTAAAAAATTATAATGAAATACAAATTAAAATTATAATGAAATACAACTATACAACCACCAGAAAAAAATAAAATTAATTTTAAAAGCCTATTATACTAGGTGAAAGAATGAAGAACAACCGAAACTCTCACATATTACTATGGCAGAATAAATTCTTCAATCACTTTGAAAAACTGACAAAATCTACAGAGCTGTTCATATGCTGAGTGTGTGATACCACACTTTCACTTGTAGCTATATATCTAACAAGAATGCACACATATGTACATGATAAATTATGTATAGGTATGTTTATAGTAGCATTTTTTCCTAATACACAAAACTGGAAACAAGCTTCATGTCCATAAATATAGATGGATGTGTTACTAGAATGAAATGGTGTGTAGACTTTATATATCACTTAGTATGCATCTCACTATTGAACAAGAGAAGCCAAACACAAAAATGTATATACTATGAATTCAATTAGAATGCTCAGCAATAGTCAAAGCTAATAATATGTCATTAGAAGTAAAATTAGTGGTTACTCTGATAGAAAGGAACTGTAGCAGGACTCAGGTGAAACCATAGGAGGACTTCGTGGACAAGAAGGAGAGACTGATCTTTACAACAGCAAGAACAATACAACATCCCTAGAAATAATACTAACAAAAGTTGCATCAATTATTTTTTAAAAAATTACAAACCCTTTTGAAGATATTAAAGAGCATCTAAAAAAGTCAGAAATATATTATGTTACAGGATGAAAAGATTGGATATTATGAAAATATTAATTTTCCCTTTTAATTTCAATGAAATTCCTAACTAAATCTCTACGAAGTTGTTCATGGAAATGACAAAGTGAATATAAAATTTATATGAATCCACAAGAATTGAATAAGAGCAAAGTCCTCGTAAATGATAATAAAATGGGGTGACTTGCCTTAATGGATAGCAAGACTTATTATAAATTATAGTAATTAAAATCCATACACTTATGTGAATGTCATTTACAACTGAGCTAGCCCTTCAGATAAGAGGATAAAGGACAGACTATCTAATTGTGCTTAAGTAATTGGTTATGAGTGCAAAATAATTAATTTATATCCCTCCCTCATGCTCTACAAAAAATAATTTTGCGTGCATCAAAAACTTAAATATACAAAGCAACACTATAAAACTTTCAGGAAACAACAGAGACAAGTATTTTTATGACCTTATGATAGAAAGGAATTTCTGAAGCATCTTGTAAGAAGTATACACATTAAAAGAAAATATCACAGATTTAGAAAGTTCTGTTAGTATACAGTGAGTACACTGTATAAAGTTCTGTTAGTTTACAGTGAGTAAATAGCGAGCTTTACATTGGAAAAGATATTTGCACATCATATAGTGAACAAATTAGTAAACTTATCTTAAATAGATTCTGTCAAAGCAATACAAAGAAAGCCAAACTTTTCCTTAAAAATATAGGTAAAAGCAATGAAGAGTAGAAAAATAAGAATGATTCATAAACCTGTGAATATAGTCTGTAACTTATGAACAATGAGAAATACTTAAATTAAAAACGTGGTCCACATCCATCTGACTGGCAAACGGTAAGAAGTCAAACATGACCATATGCTGGAGAAATTGTGAAGCAAGATGAACTCGTCCATCTATTGCTGTGCAATCATACATTAATTAGCACAACTGCATAGAAAAACAGTTAAATATTACTGCATGAAGCTAATCACATGCACACCCAGCCATTTCAGTATTAAATATACACACCAGAAAAACTCTTGCCCACTTGTCACCTGAGACATGTACAAGGATATTTACATCAGTATTTTTCAAAAAGGCAAAAAATGGAAAAACCCAAATGTCCATCCATCATAAAATGTAAAAATAAACTCTACTTGAGTCTTATAGCAGTAAAATGTGAACTACACAAGCACAGTGATTTTTAACCACATGGATGGATAACTAAAGCATAATATTGCTAGAAAGAGGCAAATCAAAGAAGCATTCCTACCATACATTGCTGATGTGTGCATGAGTGGATGAGAGATTCTCTGTAACAAAAACATGAGACCGGTGAACACAGAATCCAGAATGGTGGTAACTTGGGATAGAGACTTGTATTCAATCAGTCAGGGCCACTCAGATGGCCCCATAATCTGCTGATATTCTTTTTTTTTTAAACTGGGTTTTGACTACCTGGGTAATCATCTTATTATTTTTGAAACTTTATATATGCATTTTATAAACTTTCTTCTCTATGTGTGATATATGTTATCATAAAAAGTATAAATTATTAAAAAGAAAGAAATGCTAAGTTTTATGAGCCGATTTAAATAAAGCTCCCAGATGAGAAGGTAAAACATAAAAGAATATTTTGAGATTTCTATAAAGGTGTAAATGCCAGAAAACAATTTTTGCTTGCAATTGAACTACCTAAAAAAAATATGAAGAGCTTAAAATATCAAGAATGTTCTAGAAAGGCCAGAGCCTGAGTTTGTCCCTTTTTTGTGACTCTATGGATCTACCCCAATGGGATGAGGAAGGACTCATAACCAGAAAACTTGCCAGAGGCTTGTGATGCCTCCAGGACACTGGCTGTCTCTCTTTTCACTATGTTTGCTTTTGCCCAGTGCCTGTCAGGTCCTTTCCTATACCACTGCTAAACCCTTCCAGGCCACACACCTTGCCATCACACACTTCTGACTACACTACAGCCTACTGCCTCTTTCTATTTGATGGCATATGTAGCTAGAGGCACACAGAGAGACCTCCATCTGCCATTACCCCTGGTAGTACCCTGCGGGAGGAACATCTGCTTTCTAATGTATTGCCATCTTGAGCATCTTACTAGTCTCAAGTATCTAATTATACCCTTTTTTAAAAAAATAACCTTTTTTTACTAGGTAATTGCATATCTCTTCTCATTTGGGGGATATCTTTCAAAGGAGGGTCATAAAGTAAAATAAAACTGTCCTTTACCTTTCTCTCTTTGCCTTCTCCTCTCAAAGATACAAATTTCTGGGGGTGGTGGAACCAGAGAATGACAATACCAGGGACAAGAAGAGACCAGACCCATCTCCACACTTAAGTATCTTGACTCTTGATCTTTGAGGCCTCACATCACCTGCGCACTCCCTTGAACTGTGTCCTCTTCCTGCCCAGTGAGGTTCTCTCTGGGTCAGCTTTGCTTCTCCTTGCCCCTTTGCTTGCCCTGCCCCCACCCCCTTCTCACATTTACCAAACACCTTTGCATACGCATATGACAAAATCATTAAGGCACGAAAAAATGAAAGACTGAAACAGAATAAATGACCCAAAAATATTAACCAATAATTTACCCTAAAACATCAGATTTCACTTGTAATGCAGTAAATTCAAATGATAGCACATGAAATAATGTTGTACATGCATTGACACGTGAAAATAAAGGTAATATAATTATCTAATACAAGCATAATTTAAGATCATTAATAAACTAACTGCAATACTCTTTATAATTAGTACTTTAGAAAAGTAAAATGGCATAATATAAAGAACCCAGAGATATATTTGCCCACTTGAAATATATTTTTATATGTAAAAATAAACTGCAATATATGTAACATATAGACACACAGTATGTTTGGGGGGAAGGGCATTTTATGTACCATATTCAAGCAAAAGCAAATGAAATTCAATTCACCCCCACTGTCAGTACCAACAAAAAAAATCAAAGAAAACAAACCATGCATTCATTATTAATGTGTTTTAACAAATTATGGCATATTGATAAATGAAACAAAATTTAGAGTTTCTGGTGTTTAGGAGGAAATGTACTTATAACATATAATATTTATGAAATAATAAAATTGACAGCTATAATTATAAATGTATAGCTGCACATTCCACTTGTTGACTCAGAGGTGCCCATTCATAATGGACATTTTGTCATGGAGTGAACTTGAATAGCCCGTTTTCATTTATCTGCTTATACAATATAAAATTTCCAAATGTCAACTGCAATTGACCTAATGAAAAAGAAGTGGCATATAGTTAAATCTAATACATTAGAAATTCTACCACGGAAAAAAGAAACATACCGTATTGCTCTGAAGAAATGCCAGCCAACAGTATTTATAAAAGTAGGGAGTAATAGTTTCCAGAGATTTCTTAAGGCTCTTCAGTTTAATTATAAGCCCTTTGATGTTTTAAGACCTATTTTAAAAGGTCTCTGAAGCCATGTGTTTGTTTATTTGCTATAGAATTCTGTTTTCCAGCCTCCTCTCATGGAAAGAGCCACGAGCATGCGACAGTGACGAAGCGAGGGTGCCTGATGGTAGGCGAGCCCATATTCCTCATAAAATTCTAATGTGCCCCCAACACAGTGCTTCAGACCTACCCTTCTGTCTTTCAGCCTCTCCTGCCTATGCAAATCCATTTGGCGAAAACATCCTGAGAACACTGGAATTATTTGCAGAACCACTGCAAAGGAGTTCAAGCATGGAAGACTCATTATTCATAATTTGCTGCCTATGGTAAAAATCAGTACCAGTCTGTTCATTTTCACTTACTTATTCACTTAATAAATCATCACGTAGACATGATTTTCAGCCTCCCCCAAGAAAAACGAAATTCTTTCGGAAAATAATCACTCCGTGATTTAAGCCGAAAATATAAATGTGGCGCACACAGCACTCAGACACCTCTGTCAGCTGTAGGAATCCTGTGCGAGCCCCCCTTCCCTCCTGTGGTGTGACCATGCTAAGAGGCGAAAGGATGTTCATGAGCAAAATGTTTCAAAACACTGAATGCCGAAAAGTTTCTCACAGCCATTTGCAAAAATAACGTGAGTTGATAGAAACCCCACTCCAGATGAGTCCATTTGGGGAAATTCACTCTGGGCAAAACCAGATTTCTGGCAGTCTTTTAAAAAAGAAATGGGTTGAAAAGATGAAGCAAACAAGCAGAAGCAGGAAGTCAGACATTTTAAAGAGTAGTAAAACAGGGAGGAGAAAAGGAAATGGAAGAATATTTTTTTGACAATTAGGATAAAGGACCTAGACTTGAACGAGGCAAGTGAGGAGAGATGTGTGGGAATGGCTGCTGCTGACTCTGTACTAGTCATTGTGAGCCGGGTTATATCATGTTAACAAAGAATTCCCAGTTTCAGTGGCTTGTGACGAAAAGGTTTCTTTTCTTACCTTCATTGGCTGGGGTCGAGCTGAAGTAGCAGCCTACCTGTGTCTGAGGATGTGTTCTCACAGCAGATGGGAGGAAGCAGTGGTGAAGTAATTGAATGGTTCTTTATACCGCACTTCGTCCCAGATGTGGCCTATTTCACTCCTACCGGCACTCCATTGGCCAAAGCAGGTTGGCAAGTCAAGTCAAGCTGGGCATCCATGGGAAGAACCCTGCAGTGCTGGATGTGACAGAGAATGTCAGCAGACAGTGGGGATGAAAATACAATATGTCACAACCTCCTACAATAGCTGCAACCCATATCGGAAGGGAATTCCTAGATAAACCGAACTTCAATCAGAGATAATTTGTCTTGCATGTGGAATATTGTCAATAATACCATGATAGCTATGTATGGGGCCAGGTGGGTGCTTGGGGCTTTGAGGGGACCACTCTGTAAAGCATGTGATTTTCTGGCCATTTTGCTGTACATCTGAACCTGACGCAGAATAGTATTGAATATAAACTGCAATTGAAAAATAAAAATTAAAAATAGTGTGTCTCAAGGGAAGCTCAATGTACAGATTAATTACACTGGAATTTTTTACAACTGTTGTAAATGTACTGGGATCTTTGATTGTGTAACATATTGGCAGCCCTGATTTGGTTATTTTTATACTTGAGATAAGCACTGTAGTATGGATTAAAATTGATTTCTACTTGTCTGACTTCACTTTTCTCACCTTATCGGCTATCACTGAATTTGTAAGGGGCTGGTAAGCATTGCTTTTCCTTTGCTTCCTGCCATTGCAACCAATTGTGGGCCATACAAGACAGAAACACAAAGACAAAAATATTAGCTGTATTTACAGGAAAAATACCAAACAGCTGTACCATATAACTTTAGATTTGCCAATAAAAGAGCTTGGTAATACTCACTGTCCTTATATTAAACTGACTTACTATTCTTGCTTGAAAAAAACTGGACAAATTCCAGCCTCCAATATAAGAAAACATAGCTCCCACACGGATTGTTAAAGTCAATTTTACTCTCTACAAGTAGACCAATCTGAAAGGAGTGAAAGAAAAGGAGTGAGCTTTAGCAGAGCATGCTCAGTTACTTCTTCAAGGTCATCAATCAAACGATCTGGGCCTCCTGCAAGGCAAGAAATTGGGTTGTAGATAGAAGGAAAACCTGAAGAGTGCATGGTAACTATCTGCCTAAGATTGCCCAGCTTACTATTCTTTTAGCCTGTTGATTTTATTTTATTTTAAAGATTTTACTTTATTTTTAGAGAGAGGGGAAGGGAGAGAAACAGAGAGGGAGAGAAACATCAATGTGTGGCTGCTTCTCGCACACCCCTTACTGGGAACCTGGCTTGCAATCCAGGCTTGTGCCCTGACTGGGAATCAAACCAGCGATCCTGTGGTTCATAGGCCAGCGCTCAATCCACTGAGACACACCATCCAGGTGGCCTGTTGATTTTAAACACTATGTTTGTGACCAGAGGTGGAACTATTCCCTACTTCCCTCACCATGAGGATGTTCCTAAAAAAACAAGCATCCTATTTTGTATTTCTGGACACAACTGGCAAGAAATTTAGATTTTTTCACCAAAATGCTTTGAAATGAGCTATAAAAATACATTGATTGATTCTAAGGCCTTTCTGCACCTAAGGAAAATAATTACTCCGTATTATATTTCCTACTCCCATTATGTCAGCATTCAACTGGAACCCGGGATGCCTTTCATCGGAAAAATTATTGTTTTTTCAGAACTGTGTAAGTTGCATTGTTTCCAGAATAACAAGTGTCTTATTTCCTTCTCACATTAAAGAATAAACACACGCACACACACACAACAGTTTGTCACAGCACATGTAACAAACAAGCCAATGCTAACTCTGAGGAATTTATACAAACATTCACACAAAACCAAGTCCTGTCCCCAGAATCCAGTGTTTAGTACTGTCAGAGTTCCTTCCCAGAAAGATAATGGCAGATTATAATGTATCATCCATAGCAGGAAGGTCCAAAAGAAAAGGAAGTAACGGACTGAGTTGAATATGCCAAATTTATTCTCCAAACTCGTAAGTCAGATAACGCGCTCCTCCTTTTGTAGGGACGGGGGTGAGGGTGAAAGGCAAAGCCAGCACTGTCAGCCTCACTTAAGACCTTCTACATGTCGATGTGAGAAGCTGGAGGATCAATGTTTCTTCCTAACACACAGACATAGCATCATTGGCAAGATCCACTCTCCACAAAAGCAGAACAGAGACATAGCTACTTTCCTACCTTCCTGAGGTCCGAAGAATTCTTGGGCATCTGCCCCAAAGAATTCAAGCAATTCTTAGCAAGATGCTTAGCAAGATGCTTCCTCTCTAACTGTAAATCCATAGATTACAGATAATGCAAGGCAGTGAGTAATTACGACCTGGTAATCACTGAGCTAGCAATTCTCTCTGGGTTCAATAAAGGCTTACTAAATTAACAAGAGAACTACTCAAGCAGTAATCAGAGTAAATGAACTGTATACCATATTTATAAATACCATCTTATTTAATAAACAATCTTTAATGAATTACATTAGAAATGTAACATAGACCATTGACTTGACCATTAGGGTCAAAAATGACCTTTATGAATATGTCAGAGTCTTAGATAGAAAATATGAAAGGAAGTATGAAAAATAATAGAATATAAGAAAACAATTCCAAATGCTGGTTACTGTACCTATAATGATTTATTCCCCTTTTTGACCATAATTTTTAAAACAGGTTCATCTTTAAATAATCAAAGCTGTGTTAGCTCTTTGAAGCTTATTTTTGCATATATTCTTTATCATGTTTTTCAATTACAGTTTACATTCAATATTGTCTTATATTAGTTTCCGATGTACAGCATAGGGGTGAGACAATCATACACATGACAAAATATTACCTTTGGTATTCCCAGTACTCAACTGGCACTATACACAGTTATTCCAGTATTACTGACTGTATTTCCTATGCTCTACTTTACATCCCTATGACTGTATTGTAACTACCAATGTATACACCTCAATCTTTTCTCCTTCTTCATCCAGTCCCCTAACCCCACCCAGTCCCATTTGGTAACCACCAGTCTGTTCTCTAAATCTATGAGTCTGCTTCTGTTTTGTGTGTTCATTTACATTGTTCTTTAGATTCTGCATGTATGTGAAATCATATGCTAATTGTTTTCTCTGAGTGACCATATTTTAATTATCTGGGTTAATTATCCGAACTGAGAAAAGTCTCAATAAAAGATGCCATAGAATGGCAGTTTTGAAGGCTATTTGTTCTAATCTATGAATGTTGAACTTGTATTTGTTATACTTTAAATTCCTCTATCTCTACTAAAGAGTCACCCAGACCATCTCCTCTGCCGTGAGTAAGAGGGGATGCAGGGAGTCCCACCTAAAATGTGGAGTTAATGTGTGTGCATCTAAATTCTACTCATGTTTCAAGATCCACTGTATACCTCTTCTTTTTGAAGAAAGCTTCCCAAAGCCTCAAAATTTCATGATTAGATACGCATGCAGAAAAAATGCACAGCTATATATCATTATAAATGCCTATATCTTGTCACATAAACAGATGTGAGCACTGTATGGATGTAGCAATATACATTCTGGGTATTTTCAAGAAAACTTGAGGTTATTTATAATGAAATAACATTCAAAATAGAATATCTAAAAATAATTATAGAAAGTACCTGGAAAATCAATAACCATCAAGTCAAGATTAGTTCAATATCCCATTCTGAACTGCAGATTCTACAGATATTCTGCCTTTAACTAATACGACGACAAGATGGCTAAGCTGACATTTGGCTATGCAAATAAGAAAGTCAGACTTTCTTTCCTAGTTAGTTATGAGGACATCCTATTACCATGTACCCACAGAAAGACATTTTTTCAAAGTTGTTATGTTCGATTATATAACTTGCCCAAGTGTGTCACTCTTAGTACTTCATCCTAGGATAAGGGATGGACAAAAGGGTCTGGACATATTATTTTCTTAAAGCAAGTTAACTGTCTGCCATCCTAGAATAGCTTTTGTAGAAGATATGGATTTTGACTGCATCTTTTTTTTTTTCAGAATGAGTCACTGTAAAATAAATTTATAATAGATATTTGATGGAATTCAATGTTTGCTCATTTTAATGCTGGGGAATGATAGACAAAAATAAATTCCATAATTTTGGTCTAGTCTTCTCTAGAAATAATGACATTCTGCCATTCTATTTTTTCTTCACAGTAATAGCTAGCAGAATTAAGTTTTGCAGTGTATGCTTTTTAAATTCAATAAATTAATCTATCAAATAAATATTTGTTGCTATTTATACAGCCCCTATGCAAGGAGTTGGGCCTACAAAAATAGCATAAATAACACCCAAAGGTCCAATAAGGGGGAAAAACATGAAAATGTGTAATTGTAACACAATGTATTAAATGCTTAAGTAATGGTATGAATAGTGAGGTAGGAAAGGCTCACTGGAGAGTTCTTGAGTTTCTTTGACATGATAGATGACTCTACTTGCAGTTTACCTGAAACTGAGTCATAATATTTAGGATATGTTAAGGCATTAATGATTTGGGGTGAAATCTCCACTGTATTACTTCATAGCAGCATATACATATTCTTCTCTTCCCGGTTCTGGGAGTTAATAGACACTCAATCTTTAAAGCCCACGTTTCCCACTTTTCCTTGATTCCTAATTCAAGCTAGATAATATTTCAATAATTAATATACAAAATAGATATTATGTCTAGAAAATGTATTATATATAATACATAGCAAATGTTGATTATTAGTTGAATGAACTTTTGTAGTATTTGAATATTTACGACTTCTGTTTTCAATTCACCTTCATGTACATACAGGGAACATTGTACAAAAGCTCATTAAGTGATTGAATATGGATTATGTAAGTTACAAAGCAGAATATTAACCAGATGCATACATTTTTAAGAGATTTGCCTTTAAAAAATTGAATCACTTCAAGATTCTCCATGATATTGGTTAACTTTCAGAATGTCCTAATAGAGGATTAAAAGCAACATTCAGAAATTAGCAATGTACAGAGTTATACCATTCTTTTTTCCTTGCTCTGAAGATTTATACTTCTTTAAATTAACCATTGGCCATTTAGCCCCACCCCAGTCTCAACCAACAACTCATCAAGAAAGAATTTATCAGCTAAAACAAGGGCATTATTATCCTGAAGCCACCCGGAGCCTTCCTTCTAATTCACTACGAGAAGTGTGGGATCACTGAACCGAAAAACCCAGTCTCACAACCCTAGCATCACCATTATTCTTGACGTATTGAGTAAGTGCCTGATGTATGCCTGGCCCTATGCTAGCCCGAGAAGTGGGTGAGAGATGGCATTGTGCTTATTTGGATAAAGATCACATTCTTGATTCCTTCCCCTGCACCTTCTAACATTAAAGCAATCATCACAGTTCGTTAAACAATGGCCTTAAACCATGTTGCACAAAGAAAGTCTATCATTCCAACTTCTGTTTTTTCACTGCATTATCCACATGAAACATGCTTAATCAAAATTATGGAGAACTTGCATATGTGAAAAAGTAAATGATTGACTTCGGCCACAGCAATACATGGGGGGGCCCATTCCACTCAATTTCTCCCACAAACTGTGGATGCCTCCTACTTGGAAAGCTGTAGCCTTCCAGACATAAGATTTACTTCGGTATACAACTAATTATAAAAGTATCGGTTCATTAATTTACCGAGTTAATATTAGCTTATGTTGGTCTTCATCCAGAAAACATTTGCCGGTAAGTGGTTGTAAAGTAAGCTATCCAATGTCTGAACAACGTGTATACTCCCTTAAATGCCTAGAGCTGCTTTGGCTTGCTCGTCTAGACCATGCTCACCATTCCCACAAGACCTGAGATTTGACAAACGATCATGAGCGGAAGCTCTGCTCCATCCTCACATTCAGTTGGGGCATCTTTCTGGAAAAAAGCCATTATGCCCCGAGATGTCATTGCCATCACAACTGTCAGTAGAACAGGAATTTATTTTTAAGGAGCTTTACTTCCTATGTTATGCTTTTTAGACTTAGGTTCCAAATTTTCCAGGATCAATTAGAATTAATCCAAAGTGCAACATGAGACTATGCTTCCCTTCTCTTTATTTGTGTTTCTCCGGCCAGAAACAGGCATGCCAAATTCACTAGTGAAAAGCCCCCTAATTCACAAAACCATTTTCTGCCTATAGTCACTACACAATGCAAATATTTTTCCTGTGAGTCTTATAATCCATCATGCTAAATAGGGAAGTGATAGGGTCTTAGAGCAGTCAACTGTCAGTTACCAGAGGAGAGTTCGCCTGTGTCTTGACGAGGTAGGACCCATGATGAGCTGAGTAGGAGTGACCCTGTCCCTTCCTGTCTGCCACGGCTCCATCCCACTATGGATTAATTGACTTGAACTGAACTAGCAGATACCCTGCACAAGTGTCTGATGAGTCAATGAGGACCTTAGCTCTACCACTGATGAACTGGTCGGAAAGCCCAGGTGAAGTGCTCATTGTTTGAGAAATCTGAACTTAAAATTTAAAACTAAATTTCTGCTGACAACACGGGAGACACAGCACTCAGAGAAAAGCTGTGTGATTTATTTGCTGCAGGAGCAAGGCAGCTTGAAAGACTGGTTCCACCTTTGATGCATTCGCTTTAAATACCAATGGCATTTCTGTCATCTGTTTTCTACTCCCAGAAAGACAGTGATACTTAGAAATATTATGTAAAGAATGTAGGGCAGAGTTTTGAATCAACAACTGCAAAGAAACAATGTGAATAAGCAAATTAAAGATGTGACAGTTGAGAAATCGAAAACAAGTTATTATGGAGCATGTGTACACTCCAGGTTCGTAAAAGGTTCTTAAAATAGCATTAATCCTTACAAGCCACTAATGTTTCTGCACCAGATTAATGCTACTATTCACGGAGGCTGATCATCCCCAAGGAAGTTCACAGTACATCAAACTAACACTGTTCACTAAAGGGCAATTATAGTTGGTAGAAATAATCCCCTTGAAAGTAGAAAAGGAAAAGAAAATCAATCACTTCATGATTTAATGGACTACCCAACAGCAGTGCTGGCCATTCCCAGATATGAACTGCTCCAGGAATAATTAGACTAGACTTTATTATGGGAAAAAACATTTGGACCACTTTGAATGAAAACTCATTAAAATTTAATTTGTATGGTCTACACAATAAAAAAATTAGTCATTTTGAAATTCATCACAAATTCCAGATACCCATTAATGACTAGATTAGTCAGTCACTTGAAAATATTTATTTATTATCTTTTATATCCATGATACAGTCTTTTTGATACATATAAAAAGTTATTTTTAAATATAGATGCAATCACTTTATTTTGCTTCCTTGCCTTTTATTTATTTATTTGTTATTGAATGTATTGGAGTGTTATTAGCTCATAAAATTACATAGGCTTCGGGTGTACAATTTTATATGACATCATCTGTACATTACATTGTGTGTTCACCACCCCAAGCCAAATCTTCCATCCCCATTTATCCCCCTTCACCTTCTTCTGCCTTCCCCCTCCCCTCTTTCCTCTGTTGTCTGTGTCTATGAGGGTTTTCTCCCCTAATCCCTTCACCTTTGCACCCATTCCCCCAACCCCTCTCTCCTGGAAGCTGTCAGTCTGTTTTCTGTATCTCTGAGTCTGTTTTTATTTTGCTTGTTAGTTTATTTTGTTCATTAGACCCCACATACAAGTGAAATCACATTGTACTTTTCTTTATGTACATGTGATTTCTTCTGACCAATGTCTGCCTCGCTAATGGCAAATAAATTTATGTTAACAAACTCAAGATAGGGTGAATGAAATTGAGGACTTGTATCAAACAGCTTGCTTTACATCTATTAAGATCCCGGCCTACCTTCCACCTCCCTTTCTCTACACCCTATTCCCGAGTCCTTACCAAAGATACCCTGTGCTAAAACACGGTTTTCAGTTGCTGCTTTCACATCTTGGTTCATGGCACGCTTTTCCCTAAAAAATTTGGTATTCCCATCTCTACCTTTCGAAGTCTGTTTTTCCACCTAGGCCTTAAATTAAGCTCAATTAATATATCAAGTAAAATTAGTAGATATTCTCGGTCACAGTTAATCTCTCCTTTTTGGGATCCCTTATGTCATTGCATGCATATCTCAATTACAGCACTTTTCATGGTTTTTCATAGATGGACACTTACAAATGTTTCTTCCTCCTAGGCCTGCAGATTCATAAAAGGGTTTTTCTGGCCCAGAAGGTATAATTAGTGGCTCAAGATTTAGCCCTGGCTGGTGTGGCTCAGGGGATTGAGTGCTGGCCTGCGAACCAAGGGATCACCGGTTCAATTCCCAGTCAGGGCACATGCCTGGGTTGTGGGCCAGGTCCCCAGTAGGGGGTGCATGAGAGGCAACCACACATTGATGTTTCTGTCCCTCTCTTTCTCCATCCCTTCCCCTCTCTCTAAAAAATAAATACATAAAATATTTTTTAAAAAGAATTGTCTTATGCCACTTAACCACATAAATGACTATGACAACATTTTTGAAACTTCCCAAGGCTCAGGTTCCTCATGGGAAAATGGTGATAATAACTATAATTATTCATAGGACTTTTGCAAGAATTAAATAAATTAAGTGTATAAGGAGAAATACACAAAACTAATATACTGTTACTGGATGCAACTCACGAGCATCTGTGGGTGGAATGAACATGAAACTCATGAGCACCCTGCAGAGCATCTGGGACTGTAAAGACATTTCAGTGGGGGCTGAGGGCATTACCAAAGAAGTCTTTGAGAATTATCTAGACTGCCTAAGCCATCTTCAACATGCCACATTTCTTCTGTTTTGTAGGTGAAGTATTTTACAACTGAGGCCAGTTGGAGATTGTATTCTATGTCAGGTTTTCTCTCTACATTTCTACTGGTTGCCCTATTTCTAGCTTAAGGAAGGATGCTACAATCAGCAGATGTCTCAACCTTTTTCACTATAGTTGCCAAACCAAAGGCAGGACCACGTTCACAGTTCCCTACAACACTCGTGGCATCTAAGGATAATGGAGACTCACACCCACTTCCCTAAGCATGCGTGATGTTTGCCTCACCCTCTGTTTCTGGGTGTCCTAGCTTCTTTGAGCAACATGGCAAAGTTTTAGTGGATACGAGTATTTGTTATTCATTACTATTCATAGAAAAAAACAATATTTATTTATTTACATTTCCAGCACAATTCCTAGATCTGTTATTGATGTGCATGATCTGTAGGAACAGTCAATAGCATGGGGAAGAAAACGACCCAATTCCAGAATTAGATGCAAAAGACACTATGCTTCAATGTGTAAGTAAAACCCTCTCCTTCAATGTTAAATCTGGTTTCAACATTTCCGTATTACAGAAGCTTGAGTGTTCTCGAAAGAATGCTGTGCACCGAGAGGATTAAGTATTGTTTCTTTTAGACTAGGTGTCATTTGTCTGGTTCTAATGATACACAACTCTCTTCAGCATTAACAACCTTGATTTATGCCGGTACAGAAATCCCTTCTCTCATTTTCCTAATGAGTCAAGCCTGGTAGGAAATAGAACACATTTTGATTAATAGTGCCTTGATAGTTGATCACTTTTTTGTATATGAGGAAGTTTGCTTCTTAGTTGCAAATTAGAAAATGATAGTCCAGTCATCCGGTCCACTTTAAGGTCTCCGAGGCAATTCTGTTCTAGTGAATTGGCACTGGAAAATGCCAACTCTTCTCCTGGCACTGTGTTCAGGGAGGGCGAGCACACGGAAGATCGTGGTGCCTGCCTTCAAAGAGCTTACAGTACAGTCACGGAGGCAGGCTTAGGGATAGGTTTCAACCTAAAACGTGACTGAAGTGTGGCTTCTGCACAGATGACAGGAAAAGATGAGCACAGCAAAGGAAGCAATACTTTCTATGGGTAATGAGAATATATAAAAAGAACAACTTCCATATCCAGCAGATTGTGGATACAGATGTAGTCATATTGACCCGTTAATCACCCTAACCTGCTGATGTACTGGTTCCCCAGGAAGTCCCCTCCAGTGTTTCTGAGGGTCTCCAGATGGCGTCTCCTGTATGCCTCTGATATGTTTCTCTTTGGTTCCCTGTGATTCAGCTTTCCTGTTGATGTTCACTGTTCACACCCTCACAGACATGGAGAGAGGTGCCTGCCGTGGGACCCTCTGCCCTCCCGCCCAGGATGCCAACCAAAGCTGCAGGCCGCTGAAGTGCGGAGCAGCAGGGTGCTCCCTTTAGGCCTCGCCGGTCTCCAGCCTCTGCGTAGCATTCTCCCAGCTGCTCCTGAAGCGCTGCTGTCGTGCCTGATACGCACAGTGCCTCCTGTGATCATTTCCTTTGTGCTTTACCTGCAGCCTCTCCCTCTGATGGACCCAATAGTAGACGCTGGCTGTGACACACACCCTAATTCCTAGACATCAGAGCATCACAGCTTTCTCCACTGAGTCTTCACTGCAAGCCCCCTCTCCGTGAGCACAAATGACTGTAACCAGATGTTACTCGGAAAACACTAGCTCGCCAGTTCACGAGACAGAGCCTCTCAGTCTTGATCCTTGTCATCATTCCTCGTAGAGACAAAGGCTGAATTTGAACTTAAATGATAACTAGACAGGAAAGGGAACAGGGAACCACATGGTACAGGGACGCACATGGGCACAGCGTGGAATATGAGTCAGTCTAGTTCAGTTGAGACCAGTGAGAAGGGAGAAATGTAGTGTGGCTAGAGAAAGTAGGGCCGGACCGTAGAGAGCCTTAAGTGCTCTGATCAGGAGCAAGGACTTACTGGGTTGACATTAGGGAGTCATGAAACCATCTGACCTAAAAAAAATAAAAGCTTTAATTGTACATCGATTATTGTGATCTAAAAAGTTATGGAGGAAGCAATTAACCTAAAAATACTAAACAGAGGAATTACATTTGGGAGACAAGGGTGATCATTTCTTATGATAAAGAAAATACTAAGTTAACAGCATCAGTGCTGAAGTAGAGAAGAGGTATTAAAAGGAAACAGGTAATTAGAGGAGAGTAGCGTGGTTGCCAGATTTTGAGGTTGTGCAGCTGAGAAGGTGTTGGTTCCATCAGCCCAAACAGGAAATTGAGGTAGGAAAGCAGGTTCAAGGGTAAAGCTGGGAGCTGGGGAGTGGGGAGAGTCATAAGGATCTTGCGGAAATATTGAGCTTAAAACACCTGTGCCACGTTGTACAGAGAGGGCCTGAATTTGGATGTCTGAAGCCGATCCCAGGAGGCAGCTGAGTTGAAGACATAGGTTTGAATCATTAGCATGTAGATGGTAGTTCAAATCAGATTAACGGATAAGATTGCAAAATTATGCAAAGCTTGAGTAAGAAGAGATGAGCACCAAAGGCAGCACCCTTAGGAACAACAAAACATTCATAACACATATTTGCTACACTAGTATGTAACCCTAAAAGTACTTCGTCCTGTCATCTCTGTCCTACGTACATGACTCACTGTCAGACCTAATGGCTTTCATTTTTTGACATTTTTTCCCACTTTTTAAACAATTATTTTTCTATTTGTTTTTTTTTTTCCACAAAGAGGCCTGGTGAGTGTAGTGCTAGTACTTGTTCTAAAGATAAATGTGCTGCTCCGAAATGAACCTGAAAACATTGTCCACAAGACTGGTTTTCTGGCAGACAACTAGATCATGGTCCCCTTGGAGCTGCTCCTTTCTTCATCTAATGCCAGTGCTATGGGGGTAGATTCCAGCTGGCCTGGCACCGGCTCATGTTGTTTGACTGAATTCAGACTTGCACCTTCAGGCCACTTACCCTTGGTCAAGTCATGAAATGTACTGATTAATAGTGTCACTTTGCAACGATGGGTCAGTGGATGTTTGTATCAACTTGATGGCACCACGTATGGCTAACAGCAGACTGAGATTAAGGAACCCCTTGCCGAGGTCCAGCTGGGGCTCCAGCTGGGGCTCACTGACGTGTCCTTGCACACCGTGAGTGGTCCCTGATCGTGGAGAGGAAGCACATGCGACATGGCCTGGAGGAAGGAGGGTAATAGGTACTCGAGCCAGATCTCTGCAGACCCTTTACTGCGGGGCAGCCTCCGGCTGCAATGTATATCCTAAAGTCGGTGCTGTTCCTAAAGTGTAGCCTTTTCCCCTAATAATCCGCAGATTTGTAAGCACTGTCATTTTGGGTCCTGAGAGTCTCCTTTGGAGACTGAACACTGTCTATCCTCTATCATTAGTGTAGTGCCTCTAAACCAAATTAGGTAGTTAGATCCAAATAACCTCATAATTCTTATTAACAACTTAGTGGCCGTTTAAAAGTTATCTACATACCTTGAAAGTGTACGTAAAATTGTCATTCCATTTATAAACAACTATAACCAGTCCCTAATGAGCTGTGTGTACAGCTTCTCAAACCCTGGAGCCAGATGGGGCAGTGTTGCCCTCGTCCCTTTTCCACGATCACGGCTCACCCTAGTTTCTTCTTATCGCAGCGGCCCTGAAGCCCAGCTGTGGAAAGGTACAGCCTCATCTAAAGGAAAGGGGCTCCGTCTAATACTGAAGCTGTGAACTATTGGGAAGTGGTAGTGCAGTCAATTTCCAACCACACCCCTTGTTCACAGACAGTCTTCGGTCATAGTCATCATTTGAAGGTGGCAAGTTGATAGGGGTGGGAATGGGGAGACATTCTTTATTTTTTAAGTCACGATATTTATTATTTAGAGGGGAAAATGGTGGCCGAAATAAAAATGTAGATACACCCTCCCTCAAAGGCACTTTTCTCACCAACAAGTGGTGTTGCCACCTAGACAAAGCAATGTGTTTCCTTGGGTTTTTTGTTCTGGAAGGTCTGTGGGTAGTCTCTTCATTCTGCCCTCACAGGATAAAGAAGCCAGTGTTTTGTGCTGCAAATGAGTGGCCAACCCAGCTGAAAGAAAGGTCCATCAGGGACTTCCTCTGATGTGAAACTCCACAGGTACAACTGGTCCTTGAAAGGAGGACCTTTACGTAGCATCGAACCATTTTTTGTGCTAAACATAATTGGTTTACACAACCAAATGAATATTTGTTGAATAACATATGAAAAGTACTCCATGTATAATGCCATCTGTGTAACTTCAAAAAGTGAGGAAACACAGAATACATTCATTGTGTCTGATAGGAAACCATGATATTATATAGTTAAAGTACTTTGAATGAGGTCACGAATTGTTTCAGACTTTCAGAAGTCCACATAAAATAAAAACGATTCATGGTATCAACTTAGTACTTGGCTGGCCGTTACAGCTTACGAAAGGGTTCACGTAAACCCTCACTCTGTCCTGTCTTCAACTCCGCCTTTCCTTTCCTACAGCCCTAGGCTACTGTTTCACATCCTGCTCTTTCTTCCCCTACAAATACATGTGCAACAACAAAAGGGAGGGAGTGTTTATGTCCCCAAACTGTATCAACTTTATAAAGACTACGAAATCATGATGTAAAATAAACATGGTAAAGAAAAACTTAAACAAAAAATAGAAGAAAACCAAACAAGAAGCCAGATTTATCAGGAACAGGTGTTTTCAGCGGGAAAGAGACATTTTTTGAGAGGCAGGCATTTCTCTTTGTGAAATTTTACCTTTGAAGGTAGAAAAAGTAATTTTCGGTCTCTAAATTTCTGATCTTTGAAAAGTCGATAGAGAAACTTTCTGAATGAGATTCTGTATTACACATTGCCGGCCGGGCTCTCGCACTCCACTGCTCCTGAGGACAGCTATCAGCTTTTTCTATGTGCTCATTCATTCACCCATTTAGCCATCAGACATTCATTGACTGGCAGCTCTGCGCCAGGTGTACTATTCTAGACATTGTAGAATGCCAAAGAATGGAACATTAAAATGTGATACCGTAGGACATTAGAAATTGGGTCATCTTCCCCTTTTTAAAATATTATCTTTGATTCTACGAGCCAGAAGGCATTTGGGAGACTAGTTGTCTCCAAAAGGAGATGAGAAAATGAACAGATCGGTTCAAATGTTCTTTGTTCACTGAGGTGTTTTTGGACGTAAATTCTCATGTGCACGATTTCCAGTGCGGTGATCTCTCTTTTGTGGCCTGAAAAATGAGTGCCGGCCATATGTTCTAAGGGCATCCTGGCAGGAGAGGTTGTATCCAACCGTGGACTTTCATCCCATCTTATCTATAGCAGCATCATTTTTAGCTGTTTTATATATTGGATCTAAAATAAGTCTTCAAACAAAGGGATTCTCTTTGAAACTAGCTCCCTCTACTCTGTTACCTTCCCTTCATCCAAGAAAAAAATAGTTCCTCGTCGGAAAGTTCCAAATAAATCAGATGGGTCTGGGCTTCCAGAGTGTTGTTCGTGTTTGTCAACAGTGATGAGGAGGTTATTTACCACCCTGCATGTCTTAGCCAAAGCACTTTTTTTCGAGTCCTATGAAGGGGATTTGTATGAGCTTAGTAATGGAAGCAAAAGAGCAAAGAGATCATTCTCACCTCAGAAGGGCATTCAGAGGAGTCCATCAACAAGTGATAAAGGAAAAGTTCAGTCATAGCTGTTGAAATTGAAAGAGACTAATTAATGCATCTTTGCTTCTCTGCCCCAGTTCTGATCACACTGAAAAACAATGAATTGGGAGAAAAAGTATATCATATTCATTGCTCTCAAAGGCTAGCTTTGAAGAATATAGACTTAAGCCTATTACCTAGGTGTGCTTGGTAATACTACATCCTTGAATTTACAACACCCATCCAATGAGATACATTGCCAGGAAACAATAGGCCTCACCTACAGGTCAGAACACCACATACAGAGTAGGTAGATCACAGCTTAAGCTCTCTGCACACAGGCATATCCCGAAGAGAACCAGAGAAGTATTTTGGTTTACATTTTCAGTTTCTGCCCCCAAGTGTATTAATCAGAATGCACTCCTTTCTCCTGCAAATGAGTGAGCGAAGGAATTAACTGGGCAATAATTTTGGAGTATTTAGAGAAAACCTCTTTGGGTGGAAACCAGGGGAATGGGAATAAGCAATCCACACCAATCTGATATAGCCTTACCTGTGAGTAAGGGATCAGCACAAGTAGTTCCCAGTTTGGAGAGGAGTGTGTAAGTGTCTGTGCACGTGTGTGTGCAGGGGAGAATGTGAATCTGCGTCCAAATGCCAATCCTGTGACATTAGAACCATAGCATTGAACACCCAGCGTGTACTCTGACAGCTATCAGTAACTAGATCAGCCCACCAAGTAACACCTTTAGAAATAAGATCATGACTTCACTTGCAACAAAATTCTTAATACTAGAAAAGCAGAGGGGAGATTGGTTAATGCCAGGATTAATGCATTCCAATGGTACCCAGCAGTATCTCCAGAATGAATTTGTATCTGAATACAGTGAATTAAAAATATTCTGGGCACATGCATATGATTAAAATAAATATGATAACTAAAGCTATGTGAAGTGTGCAAGCCAACATTAGAAAGGGTGAGAAAGAGGAAGAGAATTGAAGGCAAGAATTATAACAGAAAGGGCCCAAGTGAGCTTATTGCTTCCCTATACCCTTGATAAAAATCAGGAATTTACCTCCTCATATCTTATTTACAAAGCACCCTCTCTTGAGAAGTAAGAATATATTTTTTTAAACCCTCATTTCATCTTCCTCACCACCTCTTCTCTAAGTATAATCATTATATCAATTTAGGTAAGTGACAGTCTATAAAGAAATCTGAGCCAAATTTACATTTGCTCTAATACCCAGTGGGACTGGTTTCCAGTCCAAATGCTTGTGCAAGGCCTTTTAAAAACCCATAGTCTGCTCTCCCACTTGAGTCCACAGGCTGTTCGGGATTCTGAAAGCAGATCCAAAATCACAGCTGCACAGCTCTGGAGCCCCAACAGTGAAGCATGGTGTTGATCATGTCTGCATATTACAGTCATGAATTTGGACTTGGCCCATGGCCTTGATGGTTAGGTAATCTTAGGGAGAAACATGTATTTGTTGTTGCTTTTGGTCTTGCATACCCAGGAGGTGTTAAGCTTGATATTCTTATGTAAGCAATTGCTGAGAAATTTGGAATTGGCAAGCCAAGGTTCATAGAGCAGAGATTCCATATGTCAGGTACAATAAGTAGTTCGGGACTCTTCCACATTGTATTGAATCCATTTTTTTCTTGGTTCCACTTATATTGTTCATTGAGAGTCATTTCTCTGAAATCCAAATAAAGGTATGGGTTCTCTTCCAGCAGTCAATTAAATAGTCAAAAGTCCACCTTTGGGGGGAATTCATAGAAGGAGTCTAGCACCCAATAGCCCATCTATGTCATATAGTTGCTGTAGGGATTAATAATAAAAAGATGTACACAAAAGTGTTTTGCAAATAGAAGATTTTAAATGTGAAGAGATAGGTGTTAGCTTAGGTATCATTACCTCGATACCTAATATAATATGATGCAAGCAAAGTACAGAATGAGAGTCTTTATATCAGTGAAACAGAAGTCACAGAGATAAGGTGACCAAGTGGTATGCAAAAGTTACACATTTAAGACACAGTTAAGATAATATATCAGGGTAACTTACATTTATATATGTAAATAAATGAATATATCAAAACTTTAAATATGTCTTTTGGTCTAAATTAAGTAAGGCAGTGTGCATTAAATAAGAATCCACACTGGTGCATTCTTCTCCACCATGCTCTCAATGCCTGTGTGAGTTCATCATGAGTTCATCATCTACGGCCCTTACAAATAAGCAGACATGCCCTGTATGCACTCCCTCACACTTAGCTTTCTAAACAGCCTGGCGCATGGTAGCTTGATTCAGTTAGTTATCAAGTATTCCACCTTGTACTTAAATTACTGGAGCACATGGTAGGTATCTCAGGCAAAACTTTTCAAAGACCTAGGCAAGAATAAGATGCATGTGAGCCCAGACTCCCTAGAGTCCATGTGGTCCATGTCAGGCACACACTGAAAACACGCGTCATCAGGGTCACGGTGTTACCCCACGTTGAATCCTTCAAGTTAGCACTTTTGTTAAGAACAAAGGCTAACCTCCTTCTATGACATACACATGTCTCCTTCCACACTTTCAGCTTCATTGCTCATCATTCTAGTATGAATATCCCATCCTGCAAGCCCCATCAAATCACTTGCTTTTTAAAAAACCTGTCATGTAATCTTATTGCTCTGATTCTTTGCATTGGGTGTTCCCTCTACCTAAAATACTAGTCACTTCTTTTTTAGGCAAATTCTTACTTATTATTCAAAATTCCTGAATGAATGATAAAAAGAGAGAGGTAGAAAAGAGAAAGGAAAAGAAAAGGAAAAGGAAATATGTATGTGTATGTGTACATATATATATGTATATATATAATAATATATATAATATATTATATATAATATAATATAATAATAATATAATTATATATATATATATATATATATATATATTCTTGTCCCAGTATTTGATCCTTCTCAGTCCTTCTCAGTTCTGGTTGTCATCTGGACGAGGTTTGCCCATTATTCACTTATTCATGAAAAGCCAACTAACTAAGATCGCCTTCAAAGATGACCACCAATAATGCTTCCATTCCTCCCTTCCAGAGGTGGACTCTGTTTCACTTCCATCTGAATCTGAGCTGGATTTGTGATTTTCTCGACTAACAGAATGTGGCACAGGTGACGCTGTGCCACATCTGAGCCCAACTGTCAAGAAGCCTGGCAGCTTGAGTTTCATTCTCAGGAATCCAGTCGCCACACACCAGGAAAACGGGTCTAGACCGACGGAGGAAGAGAGACCGTGTGGAGGGGAACTGAGCTGTCCAGCCAATGCTGCCTCACAAACATGTGAATGAGGCCATTTTGGACTTTCCAGGCCTGAGCCAGGCCCCATCTGAAGGCAGAGGACTGCCCATCAACTCCCAGAATCGTGAGCAAAAAAGACCTGCTGTTATTTTAAGCCACTAAGTTTCGGGGTATTTTGTGATGCAGCAATAGATAGTTGAAACATTATGCAACTGATGCTATGACAAGTCACGAAAGATAAAAGGCAGAAGTCTACAGTCCAGAATAACTCAGTGATGGGTAGAAAGGACGGGTATATAAATGTTTAATGACACATTACAAAAACATGTATAAGAATGATGGAAACTGTCTTATCGCTAACCTAGTTTTTGGGTGCAAAACATTAAAACACATCTTCCTTTTCAGTAGTAAAAATATAAAAACAGAAGTGTGGCGAGATGGCCCACAGACCGGTAGAGAGGCTTCTTGGAAGGCTCTCTTAGGTTTGCATATCTTTTCTTTCCTTAATTATTAATTAATCATGAATTGTGGATTTGAAAATGTCTGCTAGTTTTTATCTGGCATCATAAGAAGGCCACAGGAATTGTGAGAGAATTTTTAATTTCTGCCTCCCAGTTTTCCAGAGTCCTCTAAATCAGTTTTCTATTAAAAGGGTATTAATAACTTCCAATCGAGTCATCTGGTGCCGGAAGGAGGTCTTCTTTTTGCTCCAGTGCATGTCTGAAAATCTAGAATGTGCAGAGGAGAAAAACAGCCCTTCTTGGCCAGCGTGATCACCCTCAGAGAACGAGCTGTTCCCAAAGCTTGTCTGTTACATTAACATCTTCTTTGGTTCAGTCCTTGGTCATGGAAGGGAGAAATGAGACAGGACGCACAGGCTAGAAAAAACACATATGCACACATATCAGCAAACATATCTGCCAGAAAGGGCTGTTCTCTGCACCTGAGATGGGTCAAGGGTGGAACAAAAATACATGGGATTGGGCCAGAGGGCACGGGGAAGGATTCAAAGTGTGAAAAACATAACTTTGACCCACCGTGAAACAATTCTCTGCTGGAGGAAAAAACACTTCCATGGAGAATAATTTCGTATACTGCTGACACTACTATTACTACCATTGCTAATAGTGACAGTTTGATGAACATATTCAATAATAAATCCATCTAAACATGCTATACATGTTAAAATAAAATGGACATTGCAGTAAACTCTGAAGGAAATAAAATTTACACCAAGGCAGACATGTTTGAAGCAGTCCTTAACTTCAGGGAATAAATTTCTGTATTAATGAAATGCCCCAAATGCTGATATATATTTTCTAAAATGAACCTCATGGAATTTTTTTCTATAGCAAACACATGGCATATCAAATATAGTATTGCTGCTGTTTTTGTTTAGCCTTGTCCAACAAGTTTTAATGCTCTTTTAAAAACTGTGTTGTTACTAATGGGCATCATTGCATAGTCTCACTAAACTGGCCCACCTAAAAGAGGAGCACACAATTCTTCAGCCGTCCGCATCCTTCTGGGCCCTTCAGGAAAAGACTCGTTGGACTTTTCAAGGGTAATGAAAGATTGAGCTGTTTAAGTTAGTGCCAGAAGGGCAGGGTCTTCGGAGAGCTCACTGTTAGCATTTTAAATACACTTCCAAGGCCTGTGTTTACAGCACGTTCATTCTGCTGCTCTTTTGACACCATCAGGGACTTGACATTGCTCCTGCATGTCAAGGTTCTCCTGTGGATTTAGTTTTAATCGTGGCCAGGCCTAAGTGGCCTGTTCTTGCTTTTGAAGAAACCCAAACAAGCAGGCTTTCAAAGACACATTTAAGGCGTGAAGCGTCGACATGATGCCTCCTCGCTGTACCACGCTTTTATCGTGTAGAGGAACTACTGCATACCTCTATCTGAAACCTCTTTACTATTGAAAATGATCCTAATCTAAAATGATAACTCAGAAGGAATTAAAATCTATTTCTATTAAAAATATATGTAGAAAGCTTGAAATGTTCTCAGACCTTGCTAAACTGTACGGTAGACTTAGGCAAGGATTTTACACATCGAACTTCCTTTAAAAATAAAAGTTAGAGCAAAAAGACAATGTGAATTTTCAAATATGTTAATTTAATAAAACAGAAAACAGCCACAAGGAAATATTGTGCCTCTAGGGTTGTATCAGTTAGTTTTGCTGCAAAACAAACTACCCAAACACTCAGTGGCTTCAAATAGCAGTTTTTTAATGATTATCAATTGTATGGATCAGCAAGATGGGCTGAGCTCAGCTGTGCAGTCTCCCTGCTGTACTTTCCTGAGCTTATTTATCTAGTTTCAGCTACATGGTGGGCGAGCTGAGGGCTACGTGGTGTTGGATGGCCTCACACACATTTCTGGCATTTCACAATCTCTTAATCCTGGGGGGTAGTGTTTCCCTCATGTCAGCTGAGGTGATACCTACATATCTTTCATCACTCAGTAATCCATTCACATGATAGTGAAAAATAACACTTGTCAAGCTTCTCCTTGTGTTAAATTAGCTAGTTTCCTGTTGGCCAAAGAAATTTATATGGCTAAGCTTATATTCAAGAGGTAGCAAAATGAAGAGCTCCTTTTTACAGGAGGAACTTCAAAGGATTTGTGGTTATTTTACACATTCGAACAAAATATTCATAGCCTTCCTTAACATTTTCATGTCTGATTATAAAATACAAATACATAACAGGTTTTGCACCAAGCAACCTTCTTCTTATGTGCTAAACAATTTAATGTGAATTACCCTTTGCTATCTTCACAGTGACATGAGGTAGATAATATTATGCATTGCTATTTATAAATGATGAAACTAAATAACAAAAAGGAAGCTGTCTGACATAATAGAGTTTGTGCGTGGTGGAGTCAGGATTCTAACTGATGAAATCCAAATCTAGAGTTCATTTGCTTAACCACGACTCTATATACAGAGGCTGAAATATTTCTCCTTTCAGTCAGACAAATTTTAAGGCTAGTAACTTCACAACAGAATGGAAGTTAATCATATTTAATTAATGCTAACGTGCATCTTTTCACACTTGATACATCTGAAATTAAATTCTTCTTGCATTTGCTGCATATCATCATGCTTTTAGCAGTAGCATTTTTTATTTCTTATCTGTACATAAACTCATGGTGCATCTTGCTATCTATGGTATCTTACATTTAATAAACATGATAGTATTCTCATATTCTAATTAGTTAACTTAGAGCATTAGTAAATTCAGCAAAAAAAAGGCTAAGCAAGATAGATCGGTCCAAGCCCCATGGTTTAAACACTGCTTAGGTTATATCAAACAATGAATGAAAGTTCTTATATGCCCAGGTATTGGTGTTTCTTTGCATTTTGCTCTAAATGATATCATTTTTGAATAAAAATAATAGTTTATATGATACTCTATTACATGAAGCCAAGAGAGGTTCTAAAAAGAGCATTTTAATATCCTATAATAGGTTGTTTCTATTTGTTATATACATCAGGAGATTACCCACTAAACACTATGCTTATTTGAAATATTCCATGAAAACTCAATAAATAAAACTAATAAACCCAGAACTACACTATTTTATTTGGTTTTGGGGGTATTAGAGAGATGAGCGGAAAACACAACACCTGCAATCCAGAGAGGTAGTGATTACACGTGGCATTTGATTTCCTGAGTTTGTAATCTTACCGTGGGCAAGTCACTTATATTCTTGCGCCACGATCTCCTCATATCTAAAACTAGAGTCTATTAGTACCTGCCTCTTTGCTACAATGCCCAATACACGATCAATAAATATTATAAACTGTTATTAATATTATTGGTACATATCCTTCCATACGAAAATTCCTGAGGTGGGGTATGTTATGAAAGCAGAGTTTGTAAAGTACTGAATGACACCTTTTAAAGTCAGAATCTTTGAACCAAGCCAAGAATAGAAGTAAGATTTATTAAGTGGCTGCTACAGAGTTACTAAGCAGATAACAGCTCTGTGCTATGCAGAGGAAAAACAAGAAGTAGGGCATAAACTTCATCCCTTCTGCAGACTTTTAGTAACTTGACTTGCAGACTTCATGTCTTAGAGGAAATAGATTGATGCCCATGTGGCCAGATTCACAAATTCTAAATTATCAGGCGGGGGAAATTTTTGATGGTAGTGATAGTGACAAGGGTGTCAGAATCAGCAGGTTTGATGGCATTTCCATTTTTTTCTATTAAATATTTCCAAATTTGTTTGAAGTATATGAATGTGATATAGATGGAAAAACAGAGTCCTTCCTAGATCATGGATTCTCCCTGGATAAAGTGCAAAGCAAGGTTGTCAGACTTCGAAGCGCAGTTTTGACTCTTTCTATACATAATGCTTCTCAGTGGGGAAAGGAAGAGAGAGAGAAACTTAATTGACTCCTTTCTGCTGAAACTTTCAATCTGAGAATCAAACAGAGCTTCCAAAAGAAAAAAGTATTGACAGTTTTACACAATATATTCACCATAAAGCTCTCGGCCAAGTCAATTAGCAAGGAATAAGATCAGGACTTTGGAATTGATCCCGGGGAATGGTCTCTCATAAAATGTTATTTTGTTCTTAGTTAAGAACAATTAACTTAGCAGAGAACTCGAATTAAAGAGCAAGCAAGGTCAGTTCACAGTTGGTGTTTTCTCCTCCATTAAATGACACATGGCGCCTATATTTTTAAATTATGCATAGGAGGTAACAGACTCCTGAAATCATTCCAAAATATATCACAGACCAGGTGTTAAAGCACATTGCTATTCAGCTCAAAACATGAGCCGGGATCTATGGCACTTAAAAGTTGGAGACTTTTCTATAGACGTGTAATATACAATGTGATTTTTTGAAATATTACGCAGACAAAAGGAACCATCCTTCTGAGCCAGTCTGTTAGTAATAGCTGATGAACACAGCAAATAAAAGTAAAACAACATTCCTGTACATGGAGTGAAAGATGTTGAAGGAAGACCTTAAGATTCCCTTCTGAGACAGAACATGTGTCTTCCTCAAGCCACTGACTTCAAAATTCCCTTTGTATTTTTTCCATCCTTCAGAAGGGAAAAGTCTTTTTGGAAAGCAACTATGAGAAGAGTAATTAGTCACCAAGTTCCTCATTTATCCATGGTTACATGCTGAATTCATGTAATTTAACAGATCAAAAAGAAAAAAACAACTCGTCAATTGTGATAAATGACTATTAGCTCCTCATTAACCAATAAAACCAGACATAGAGATTTTAAGTGTATTAGGAATCCATAGCTTGAGATTCTGACTTTTCTGATGACCTCATCTTCAGTTCAGGTTAAGTACGTGCCCATAGACTAGGAGGTAGCCTGGGCAGACAGGAACTTCGATTGTGATGGCCAAGGATTATGCTGTGCAGAAATGTCTGCACATGTCAGCTTCGCCCTTACCTTATCATACCCATAGGAAAGTAAAGGCTTCTAGAAAATATATAGTTCTCATACACTACTTCATGCTACTTCCCTACCTCATCATTTCAGACACAGGTGCTTTTCAAATATGACCCTTCTCCACTGTACCACTCCCTCCAAGTTAGTTTCTCTTTGATTAACCACATCAACCCCTACTACTAAATCAGTACCTGGCATGTAGTCAATGCTTAATAATTATTAAATAAATAAGCATAAGAAGAAGGGAAATGTAAAAGTGTAAGAAATTAATCATTCAGTCCTCAAATACTTATTAAGTATTTATTATGTCCCAAAGATATCTTCCTTAATGGGATAGGATCTAGAGTCCTGTGATAAGAAAGGGTAGAGTAGTATGAAAATATATGGGCAATTAACCAAGATAAATCCATAAAGTTTAAATGATAGAAAGGACATAAATTTCAATGCTATTATAGAGAGTAACAGGGGAGATAAGGAGATATTTCATAAAAAAACAGTGAAAAAGTCCTCTCTGAACCCTGAGATGATGGGAGAATGACTATTTCAAGCCAAGGGTCAGAAATTAGGAAGACTTCCAAGAATAAATGAACTTAATTAACATTTTTGTATCCAGTCAAGGAAGATACTCTATACCTGTCTAGGACCTATTTTGAGTTTTTCCCATGTGCATTGACTGGATTTTTTTTTTTAGTACATGGATGTAACAAGCCGATCTTGCCTCGCTGCTTGGTTTCCTCAATTTCCAATCCATTCTTACAAAGCATTCAGAAAACCAGTTTTCAACAAAGAGCAGTCTGATGACCTCTGTCCCCAGCGGTGGGGAGAGGGCACAGCAAGAGGTGTTCCTGATGGCAGATCTGGGTGGACAGCCATTGTGTGGGACATTTCCATGCAGCTTGTTCTTTCTGGTTATTAAGAACAAGTCTCTGTAAAATTTGCATCCTGGATTTGCTATTAACCATTCATTAACACATGCCTTTCCTGGGCATTTCTTTAGTATTTCAAACACAATTCTGTACACTGGAAATGCAGAGAAAGGTAGAATATGGCCCTTGCTTTGCAGAAGTACAAAGATAAGACTGGGAGTAGACAGGAAAGTCCAACTCCCAGTAATGTGGTATGTGCTGATAGATTTGCAGATGTTGATGTGGAGACATAGAATCGTAAGTGCTTACTTCAGCCTGAGGAAGTTAAGGCAGCTTCCTGAAAGAGGTGCCACTTGGTTTGCATCTTGGAGGCTCACCAGAAGTTTGCCAGGTGGGCAAAGATATGGGAAGGGATGGACAGTCAATGGAAAGGGGATGTCCGGTTAAGCATTCAGATGTGGATAAGCAAAGTGTCTGTGTGTTCAGTGACCTCGAAGCCTATGAACGACAAGAAGAAAACTTACTCAATGGAGTCGGACATCATCTCAAATGCCAGTTTTCTGTAGCCATCAGTTTTTCACCAATTTTTCTCTAACAGTTCAAGTTATATTTTTCAAGACAGTCAATTCATTAATGCTCCTGCCTTGTCTGGGTATGGTACCGAGCATCTTCTGCTTTGGGTGCTCACCAACAATTTCAGCACTTCTCTGCTCTGATCTTCCAGGAAACAGAAAGTTGCCTGCAACGTGCCAGGGTACATGGAAAGTGCTTAACAATACTGTCTCACATTCTGACCAGATAAGGTGTTCACCGGTCTCAGAGTGGAGATGAGCAAACTGAGGTCAAGGGGCGAACCACCTTGCCGAAGGCCACACAGTTGGGAAATGGCGTGATCATGATTCCACTCCAAACTTGGTGCTATTCCTATGACGCTGGAGCAGCGCTGGTTGTAAATCAGGCTGGCAGTCTGCTGAGCCTGTGATTTTTGGCTGGTGTGAAGATGTGGAAGGAAAGTTTGTATTAAGATGCTTTGCGATTTTGGCACAAGAGCTGAGGAAGCATATGGGCCCCTGGAGAGGTTAGCGATATGAGCAAAAAATAGCAGGATGAGATTCAACTGGAAAAATGCTAACGAATACATCTGGAGACAAACAAGCGGAAACATGCACGGTTAATGGGAAGCAGAGCAGCAGGGACCACAAAGGTTGGGAGAAAGTGGCCACTTCATCATTAAGACATTGCCAAGAGGAGATGGGAGCAGACATGCAGGAATCACTTGGGCTGTGGACCAAAAGACCTCATCTAACCAAGGCGTAAGAAGAAAAGGCCTCTGCGTGCCTGATATTTGGAATCTGCAGTACCATTTTCACTTTGGGTCTCCGTATTTTAAACAGAGGTCAACACATGCTTGGGAATTCAGAGAGAATCACAGGCGTAATTTAATCCCAGAGGGGATGAACTCAAGAGAAACAATCAAACAAGAAAATAAAATCTTTCAGCTCTACAATTCTGAAAAAGGCAACTGTAAGAATGGCTGAATTGGCAATGTGCAATATGGAGGGTGGGTAGTTAATATGGCTCATTGCAGTGCTGTGTAGGGCACTGGGTACCCTCAGTTATTGGGTCTTGTGCCAAAGATAATTGGGGAAACTGTATCCTGACATGTGAGAGCTCCATGTTTGAGATCCCTGCGGAAGCTGGTTTCACGCTGGCAGAGGACAGAGGCTCAGGGCCTCAGAGGCAGCCTGTTGCGTTTCCCACCAGCTCTTTGTCTTATTTAATGATCGCTCACACATGATGCCTACGGGTGTCTTCTGGTGCTTTTCCCAGATGTAACGCAACAGACCGCAATTCCTGCGTTAAACCCAGGAGGCAGGAAAATTGTACCATTTCTCAGTTTTCACTCTGATTTCTTCTCCTTCTGTCACAGGACACTGGGTGGATTGGAAGTGACTCGGCTGTGCTGTCTTAGTAATTCCTCACTCAAATGTTGTTTTCCAATAACCATCTATCTTGGAAACTGTTTCCCATTATCTTTATCCTGACTGCTTGAAACAGATGGCACTTTATGCCTTAAATTCATGTCCGGTCATTTCAACTGCCAGTGCCCTGTGATTTGGGACTCTAGACCATACAAGGAAGTGTGCAAAAATGCCTTTGATGGGTAGGGGGACAGAAGGTTCTAGTGATTTTGGTGTGTTTTGTTACATGTTTCTAAGTAAAAAATGGGTCATGTTCTTGGTAAATTTCCTGAGTAAACCCTGTAAGTATTGTGCTAAAATAAGAAATTTCTGTTAAACCGCACTCAACACTTTGCCTGTTTGATGCAGTTGAAAGTCTCAAGTGTAGACTTTCAGTCCAAGTCAGAAAGACTGTGTTCAAACCTTGCCCTCACCACCTAAAACTTGTATGCTTTCAGAACAGGAAGTTCAATATTATGTCCTTGATTTCCTCGGCTTGTTTTTGAAAGGAATAGTTTTACCTAATTCTTGGGGTTCTGATGTGTATTAAATGAAAAAATAACAGATGTCCGATGACTAGCACAATCCCTCGAACACAGTAGAGGTTCAGCAAAAGTTCTTCTTCCTCTCCTTTTACTCCTACTTTGGGACCACACCCATGACAGTTTTTCTGGCCTACGTCTCATTTACGTCCCTCCTGTCCAAGGCCCAGAGCCTCAGGTGATCTGTCCTGACGAAGGTTTCCTTTCTCCAAGCTCTTCGGCACCAGCTAACTGCACAACCTACTAGGACGCCATGCATATAGACCTCGCGCTGTCACACCATTCATTTAATAGGAGTTTCACAGATTTCGAGAACTGGCGTTGCAACAGGCTTCATCCTAGCACAGTGTTGACTGCGTGGGAGATAAATTTAGGCACCTATGCACCGAACACAGCATGTCCTTCTTGGTCCTTCTCAAATAGAAACACGTCATTCGTAAATAAGAATATAATGTGTATTCTACCTACATTCTTAGTTTGCTTATAGAGGTCAAATGAGATCACGTATGTAAAAAAATTATAATTTTTAAAGCTTTTCCAAATGTATATAATTCTTCCCTCATTTTTATCTGGCCTTATTTGTTCTTTAACTACCCTCTCATACATGAAGGATGGTTTCAGACGAGATTTGGAAGCACCAGCCCAGAAAGGTTAGTGAGGTGGGCAGTGTCAGTGCCGAGAGCTAGCCCCTGGTCTCAACATCTTCTGCCTGCCATCCGAGCTCAGAGTGATTATGGTGCATGAATAAAAAAGCAGGGTGCAGGGTATTTTTGTTTTTAAAAAAACTGTGCCAGCACAACAGGGAGATAGACATTTCGTGCTCCTTCCTTCTCGGTAGCACCCAGTGTATATCTCTATTAATGGACATATATTTTATTGAAGAGACCTGTGAAGGCCTCTCAGCTGTGGCCCTGATGTAACATTTATGAAAACACATACACAAACGTTCGCGTTGAAACAGTTCTAGAAACTTGAAATTTCTCACTGCTCTGCCAAAACCCTGGAGGAATCTCTCCTGGCAAAAGCACAGATAACGTTTTGAGGAAATAAAAATGCCTAGATGAAGGGGGCAGATATGAGACCTGGGAAGTTGATGAACCTTCTGAATGGTGGGTTGTTGTTGTTGTTTTTTGCATTATGTCAAGAGAATGACTATAGAGTACATCTAATTATTCAAAATAGAAATCTATCTATACCATCAGTTGATCAAGTGAAGCAAGATACAATTTTATATGGAATAAAACAGCCCTAGATTTTTGTGCCAATCCTGCTCTAGTAGTAGTGGGGATTTGATGAAGTTACTTAATATTTCTAAAGTTTGGTTTTTTATCTTATAAAACAAGGATACTACTGGTGACTCCTTTATGTAGCTTGTACATGAATATGCGTAAAGTCTCTATTATTGTGACTAGAATAAGGTAAAGTTTAATACATGTTACTTTTATTATTTATATTGTTACTTTATGTTGAAAAATTATCTGTTTGTATAAACGTCCACCCAAAGGAAAAGTGCACACACACACACACACACACACACACACACACACATACCACAAGCTTCACAAGGTCTAGAAGCCTGGGAAGTACCTTTCTCTGATTCATGGGTTCTGACTTCGATCACATCAGTGAAAGTTACCTACCTAAAATTAGAAAGATAGGAGAGAAAGATGAGTCATTAATTATTCTCCTCTTCCAGTAGCAGATGGATGATGGACAGAAGATATCATCGGGGTTCACAGAACATTCTGGGTCTGCTCCTGTGAGTCATCTACTCAGGAGCTGTGGTCTTTGAGGTCATATATGGACATCTTTGCAATTAGCGCATTTCCTGGTTTCCACAAAACCAGCTGCTTGAACAGACCTTGGACCTTGGCTGCCCAGCTTCCCCAAATTTTGTAAGTAGCTCATTTCTTACATTAAATCTTTCCTGCTTAAAATATTTAGAATGGCTTATCTCCTCCTGAGCACATCTTCCATAACGCACATTATTCTCACTATAATCCCAATTGTTGGATTCAGCGGAGTCCGCTCGGTAATTAATGGCCAGGCAGTGACAGTTTGCCTGTGGGCTGTGCACTTGAGCCAGACTCCATCTCCATCTGTGAGGGAGAAAGCCTCGCTCCAGACAGAGGCTCATTCCTCTAGACCTAGAACAAACAGCAAGGCGGTAAACATCTCTCCTCGTTAAGGGAGAAGTAAGCAGAAAACAACCATCACCACTGCAATACCGATAAATGTGCCCTGTACAAGGCACAGTGCATTTGCAATCAAAATGCAAACAAAAAAATGACTTTTCCTGGGTTACATATACAAAATGTTCTCCCACAAACATCTATTACCTACGCAAATACGAGACAACGTATTTCAAAATTAAATAATACCTCAGGAAAAATAAAAGTGAAAATATTTAGCAAGTTTTGTGATTCTAAAATGCACTGAGAAACTTGAGAAAAAAAAGTCATGTTTAATTGGTATTTGTATCCCAAGGATCTAACATACATTCTGGCACAGACACTTGTTGAACTGAATGGAAGTGAAAAATCTGTGTTAGCCTGGTACCTTCAGAGAGACCAGTGGGGTCCTGTTGGTTCCAGACCAACTCCAGAACCAGTTTTGGTTCTGTCGTGGCTTCCTGGGCTTCCCCCTGCCCACCTTCCCCGCAGTTCACCCCCCCAGAGATGGAGCCCCTTCTCTGGGCAGGAGCAGCACCAGCACCAGGCTCCCTGGCCAGGCCAGCCCTTCCCTGGGTCTGCCTTCCCTACCCCACATCTGAGCAAGCAGGTTTTCATGAAAAAGATTTCCAGGTTGGCACTCCACACTCTGATTCAGTACTTTTGACATTCTGGGCTATATTAAATAAATAAATGAAGTGTTCAGAAAGCTTCATTATGTAACGATGTGCTTTAATTTAACAAGGTTACAATAACATCGCTTTCCCATTATAACTGACAAAATAACTAAAAGTTGTAAGGAACAAAAGTTGCACTGTTTCTGATGAGGGTAAATCTTTATTCTCAGAGACATAACTTCTTGGAGAAGGCACTTCTTAGAGAACTAAATTCAAGGACATTTATTTTTAAAATTCTGAAATTCTGAGATTCTACCTTGTGAATTCAGGCAAGGAATTTTACCTTCTGTTAAAATATTTTAATCCTTCCGCCTCCCACCCATGAGCTCTTAATTTAAATGGTTGTTAGGTCTATTTTTAAGAAACTATAGATTCTCTGAAGCTGACCTTTTTCTGGCCACAAGAGCCCAAAGGACCACCCCTCCCCCACCCAAACACTTCTCCATGTCTGTATCTCAGGGAGATGAGTGAGGTCATCAGGTTATTGGAAAGATTCTATCTATCAGTGGGGATTACTCGTACCTTGATCCATGCCTGATCCATGTACTAAGCTTCCCGTGTATCTGGGAGGGGGAGTCTCTGCCTTCACCTGCTTTTCTAAATATGCCTTTGTGCATAACAGAAGCCGGGATCCACTCTTGGGCTTTCTAGTGCACAGTACCACATTCGGAAGGTCCAGCCTCCACAGAGGGTGGCAGGGAATCTACTGCCACAAGACTGGTTTCCACAATTGAAGAAAGACCTTATCTTGTAGCTGAGTATTTACAGAAAAGCAGAACCATGAGGATAATGGTTTCAAGATGATGGATCATCCAATAATTATGGCAGCCAAAGCTGCTAATGATCCCCCCAACAAGCCTATGGTTTGCTGTGGATAGACTATTGGTTTTATGTAACTGCACTGAAGTCTGCACAGAACGCAGTTATTATAGTGGAACAGAAGGTTAATGTGGCATTCTTCTGTCTGAGTGACAAAAGGATTGACGCCATCCGTCAAGGAAGAAATGTAGGCTATATCATAGATGTAGCCCTAGGGCAGCTATAGATGTCAGGATTGCTGAAACCAGGCTATTCTTCACGCAGAGGCAAGCCCACTGTACACCAAAGCATCAGTGCTCTGGGTTCAGGTGCATGCTAGGAGTCTGCCTTTCTCGTGTGGCCATAATCTATCACAGCCTCCCGCATGATTCGTTACCCCTTCTGCATATGACATTGGACAATGACCACTAATGATTCTTGTATTCTCAGCTTCAGAATATGTTACGGTTTCTTAAGATGAGAAGTAGTCCAACCTGAAATGGTGGATATAAATTAAACTTTGCATCATTTAGGAGGAGAGATTCCTGTGTTTTCTTTGTCTCACGAGGTACTGTGGAGTCTTTAAGTTGAGTTCCCCATGCTAGAGGGGAAAGTGAGAGCCTTAGTCAGGACGATAACAACTCAGGCAATGCATTTTCTAGATTAGAGAGCCATCATCATCTCAGGTCCCACCACTGAATTCAGAGTTGTCTACAAGAAATTGGGGAAATTTCCTATTTTTTCCACTTAAGCCTGATTCTCCCGTAGAAACCTCTGCTGAAGCCTCCGTACGTTCTGCACCCACAAAGCCCTAATGAGGCTGGAAGGATAGCTAGGAACCTGAAACAATGCAAAGCTTAGCCTTTCCGTTTTAACAGTCCGAGGCCTGGTTTGTGACCTGGGTTCTCCTGGGGATTCTGTGAGTTATGAATTCCTGTCCCATCACTGAGACTAGTCTCGCAGGTCCTGATGCCCACATGGGAACTGATCCTGTATTCCTGTGGGTTTTAGCAGAGGTGAGACAAGCAAAGAAGCCTGGCAATCGCCAGGACAGATTGAATCATCTCTGTGCACACCCGAGTGTGTTGCCACTGCCTCTGTATTGTAATAAAAATGACAGCACATTTTACATTGTAAACCTCCACCAGAAGGTATTTGCTATTGGCGAAAGCGGCATAGATCATTCAACTTCAAACTGTTTATATTACTTCAAACTGACAATTTCATTTTCTTCAGGCATAACAAAAAATCCCCAACCTCCTGCTAAAGAATGCAATGTTTACTTACTGCACTATTCGTACCACCTCTGAAAATATAGCCACACATGATACTAGTCACTGGACCTGTCGCTTCCTGTATTTAAAGTTACTGTTCCTGAGTTCTGCGGCTGCATCCCCCTTTATCAGAGTTATAAGGCTTAAACTAATGGAAAGGTGCTGTGTGCTCTGATTTGGCATTAGTCACCAGATTGGCAGAGTAGTTATTAAAAAATAAAAGACCATCATAAAATCTTCAAAATGGTTGGTCCTTGGCATCTGGAAGTAAATCACAGGGTACAGGGAAAAAGAAGTGAGGCTCTCAACGATTTAAAATGACATTTAAGTTTAAGGTTTTATCAGATCTCTGGTGGGGAGTGCTAGGAGGTACCAGAGGAGGACTCATGACCATGGCCATGGATGTTTCTCAGAACCAGTGACTCCATCATGGGTGTTCCCAGGTGTTACTAGGCCATCTCAGGGGAGTGCTCAGGGGAGTGAGGAGGCTGTGTGAGTGACAGTGTTCACTGTGGGTGAGCGGCACGATGGGGGAGGGAAGGAGTGCAATTAAAGAGAAAGGTACTTAAAAACCCAACCCGAAACACAAGCGGGGTGAAAACAGTTACAATGC